>CAEGAE010056472.1:0-107044 GCA_903067095.1 Girardinus metallicus
TAGGGATTTAATAAATCATATGCTGTGGTATTTTTTCATATGGTCCATGTGGCTCACAGTCACAGTGACTACAAAGCAATTCATTTGTCATTTACTTCTAAACTTGTTAGGCATGTGTAAATTAATTGCAAAGATGAAAAACGATAAAGATGTACCTAAAGGCTTGCTTGTCTCCACTTTTGTTCCTTCTCCAAACAGGATCTCTCCACAAGTGACCACAGCACAGTAGTAAGTCCCAGTGTCCGAGGAGTTTTGTATAGACAGACGGTATTCACAGCTGCTTTCTGCTTGTTTACTGCAGCGTTTTTTATCAACATAGATGAATCCTGGATTCGATTTTGATTCTGCTCTGAACCAGAACACGTCATGATTATCTGCACACTGGTCTGTGCTTTCTTTTACTTTTTTCTCTGATAGAAGGGAACACTGCAGAGTCACTTCAGTTCCAGGTGAAATTGACTTCGTATCTGAAGTTTGTTTCACAAAGAAAGACTTCTTATTTTGAGAATCTGTTTTAAAAGCAAATAAAAATCATGCAAAGATTAATTAACTTGTTTGTATTAGGCATAACGAAAACATATCATATCTTTCTATGAGGATATGAAGATATCTTCACACAAAATAAAGATATCTTACCATTGACAACCAAGTTTGTGCCATTAACAAATGTCATTTTGTATGCTGATCCTGCCTGACAAAAATATGTTGCTTCATCCTCTTTGCTGACATTTTTGATGATGAGACAATACGTATGTTTGACTTTTTTACTTTGGAATCTTGAGTTCAGAAAGTGCTGATCCAGCTCCACTTTATCAAAACTGCCTCCAGCAACTTTTTGGACCATATGTCCGTAATTTATCTTATACCAGAAAAACAATCCATTGTCAAACCCAGGTACATTGCACGTCAGATTCACAGTTTGACTGAGTTCAGCTTCAGTCAGAGGGATTTTGTCCGGAATCCGTAGGGTTTGAATCACACCTAATACAAAGAAATAACAGCCATATTAAAACACAGAACAACAGTAAGAAGTACTCTAAAATACTATAAAACTCAACAAAAATTTGACACATTGAAGTAATTATCTTCTTTGAACTCACTCATTGTGGTTAGAAGAATGAAAACAGCCAGTCCTGCAGCCATTGTCATTTTGTCACCTTTATCTTGCACAACTGATCTCTTTCAACCAAGTTAGAAGATTTAGCTTGTCATCGTTGACGAGATGGAAATTACTCTGATTGGCTAAAATAAAGAGTACACACCCCACAAATATGTAAAACAACGACCCGTTTTCATATAATCTTCAATAAAAATCTAACTTTTCATACATGATTGTAAGTAGGAGTTTAAAACTTAGTTTCATTTTTTGTGGTTTTGTGAAACAATCACTGCCTGCCTTTATAGGCTTTAATTATTTTCAACAAAAACATATAAATCATGCAAATGTTTCCATTTCTTTGCAATTGTTAAAGATGAGCAATATTTTCTTATTTTAAAAGAAAGAATGAAACCTTGTTTTGACATTAAGATACAATATTTGTTTATTTTTAATCTATTAATTGCATTTAAATTGTAAATGCCATGACACTTAATGGCATTTAAATTGTAAATGCCATTAATAGACATGTGACCCTATAAAAGAGTAACCAAAGGTGCTCTTTTCCCCAGACGTGACCAGTTTTCACATCCTGTCCCGGGCAGCCGGAGGGCTGTCTTTGATGAAGATGTCTGCGTTTTCACTGTTTTTCAGGTGACCAGTAAATTGACTTAAACTGACTTGAGTGATGTATCCAATACAACATTAAAAATACAAACAAATCACATTAAGATGGAAATAAACACCAGTTGTTCATTTCAGCCCAAAAATGACTAGCATCAACCAATAGCAATGTTCATTGTTTCATTTAAGTGCTTCAGGACTTTTTCAGAAATCAAAATATGATCTGAAAGGAAATGGTGCAAAAAAAGAGGTCACCTGAATTGTTCACAAGTTGTTGAAACAGACTCACTGTATCTTGAGTCTGCCCAATCAACTCTTCTATGTTTTTGCTCTAGATTCTTTAAATCATCACAATATTACACGCTCCACTTTGCATAGATCGCAGTATCTGACGAAAACAAGATGTTCCGCATGCTTGGTTAATGTTTTACACAAAAGATAAAGAGGAGAATTTTATTTAAAGTGACCTATGCTGGTGACATGGTTACTTGTACAAATTTATTACAGAACACTGTGCACTGCCGCAGTGCAACTTACAAGGGGCAGATGTTGCTTTTTTCCCCAACTTGCAAATATGTTCATGTTTTTCTAGGTTCATCATCAAAAGGAGCTGCCGTCACACAAATTTAACCCTGACATATAAAAACACAGAAGGTCTTTCTTTAAATTTTTTTCTTACCAACTGGTAAGAAAAAGTTAATTTCTAACATCAACAAGAAGTATGAGACAAGACCTAAAGAGCTTCCTCCTAACGTGGCTCAGAAACCAGAAAACAGTTGTTAGTGGATGAGATTACCCATTTCTGAAATAAAACAACAACCAAGATAATCTGCTTCCCCCATGACACAGTGTCTAATATAACAAAAGAAAATAATGACTTTTAATAAAGAGCACCTCACAATTGAGAATCTTTTAAGTCATATGAAATCCACAACAAAACATGAATCAAACAAACCATAAGTAAAAAACTTGGTAACTCTTTCCATAACAGCAAAATACAAGAGACAGGAAAAACAAGATAGGAAAACAATACAATAACTTAAAACAGAAATTTAGATATGTCTTTTTTTCTTTAATTAAATTTTACTGTTTAAAATGAGACAAATTTGTTTGTTTTTTTTTGTTGTTTTTTTTTATCAACTATTACAACTTCCTAGCAGCACACAAAATAAGAAACTGTGATAGAATGTAATTTTCCACTTCTTTTTTCTTCTATCTTTAAAAGTAGATAGTACTTTTTAAAATATATATATACATGCTCAATAAAAGGTTAAATTAGCTCAACATGGTCTCTTTTTTTTATTCCCCAAGTCAAGTTTCTTCCTTCTTCATCAAACAAGCATAAAATAAATACGGTAAAACATACAACAACATATAAACACATTTCTGTTCTAAAAGTCTGGAAAAAGCTTTCTATGCTAAGGCAGTAAAAATTCTAGTATACAACAACATTGCATATTTAATCAGCCCTCAAAATCAATATTTACAATTATCATAAGCAACATAGAAGTCACATTTTTTGTACGTGTTTATTTTATATTCTCCCTTTGATGGATGCTGCTTTTCATGGACAACTTAATGTTTGAATATGTGCAGTCGTTTGATGTCTCCCTCTTACTCTTCCATCTTATAGGCTTTCGTGAGGAGAAATTTAGCGCCACATAGTTCATCCCATCCTCTTCATCATCCTGCTAAAATAGGTGAGACATCAGGGTTTAGTCTCGTATACGAAATATATTGTCTTCAATTATTTAAAAAATGCCCAACAGTGTTGTTTATCTCTTTCTGTTTCTGTAAACTGTTTAACCAGTTTACAGAAACAGAAATGGTTTTGGTCTAATCTGGCAAAGCAGTGACTGACATTTTTAATGCAGTAATCTTAAGACAAGTGATTAACTGTAGATGCTATATTTTATCAGTGTCAGTGTTGTGGCATGCATCACAGCTTGTTTTCTTTACACAAAACTTTTATACTAAACTAATCTCCAAAAACACACCATGTGTTGAACAAAATAAAATGGGCTGTAATTCATTAGCTTTTTTCAAGAATTTTTATGCAATCAAGTATCTCACATTGCCTACATTACTGTTTCCCTCCTTCATTTATGCATCGTTGGCAATTATTTCTGTCAAAAGTGGTGTTTTTTTGCCTTTTTTATTTCAATACAAAACTGTTGTTGCCAATAGGCAACATGTGCACTCTTATCTAGTTTTGCTCATAGAAAATTAAAAATTATTTTACCATATTACATGGTTGATCCTCATCCAGTTCAGTAAGAGACATGACTGTTGTATTTTCTGTTAAAGGAAAAAGACATTAATTGCAGCAATCATCATTTTGACCATCAGATAAAACCACTGTCGATATTGGGTGAGATCAGTCCTTGTTTCCACATATGTTATGAGAAATCACAAAATCAAGCCACAAAATATTGGACCTCTGAGTGATTAATGTTATAATATGCACTGACAGCATCTGTTTTCTCTTACAGAGTTAGCAGCAACTGGGTGGCAGGCACTCCTATCAGTTGTAGACAGACACTGAGGAGACTATGTCCATAATGAAGGAAACGATAATGAAGGAAACGTTTTCCACAGCAACAAGAAGCCATCACCCCTGAACAGCAAGGATGGGCAATACAACAAAAAAACTCACCAATCCAAAACTATATGGCCAAGACCATTTGTCCTAAAGTTTCCAAGTCCTATGGCTTGGTGTGAAGATTTCTGAAGCTTTTGTTCCATCAAGTTAAGAAAGGTATGGTCAAACATGCTACAGCTCTGCTTAAGTTAATTGTGATTGTGACTTAACAATAGGGAGGTTTTAGAAACGGCTCATTTTCCAGACACCAACATTAACTTGTTGCCAAAAAAACATCTGGGTGTTGTTTAAGCATTTGGCCTGTTATTAGAAGCGGTTTAGACCCAAATGGAAGTATAAAAACATGCAAAAAGTGAATTTTACTTAAAAGGTCTCCTTTAAAACAACTCTTGGAACTGGGTCAGTTCCAAGAGACAGTTGTGATGGCGAAAGAGCAGATATTTAATGAATGTCATCTATTTATGATCTGGTTAGTTAGTCTGGTTAACCCACAGAAAGAAGCAGGATGGGGCATTCAAATGCAGGTTGTGAGAATCCTCTCTTATAAATTGTCTATGAATTGTGAGGTGGTTTATACTTTGCAGATTTAGGGATATAAGTGCGAAGAGTTAGATGTTAACTCCTCATAGTAGGAAATAAGTTGGGGAGGCTTTTGAGAGGAAAAGAGATAGCTTCTCAGTTAAAGGGAACTAGAAGAGGAGGGACGCAGCACCTCACATAACGTCAAGCCTATGTTATATAAGACCTTAAAAACGAAACAAGTAAGCAAAGCTCATTATTCTGTCTGTGTGAAGATGTGGACCTACGCCTTTCTACTCAATGGACTTGGACGTGACTGATACACTTAGCCCAGACCTTTACGACGGCTTACCAGTGCAGTAGCCTGGAGCTCTGTGGGTTTGGGTTTTGTACAGTAATATCACGTTGAATTGTAGAAACCACCCCAAAATGTAATTGAATTCATTCAATTAGTCATATTTATGAGTAATGTGGCGAATACCTTCCTAAGTCAGGCCCTGATCTACATATTTTTAGTCATGTGCTATTACATAAATAAGATAGTGTCAATATTATACACACAATAAACTTACCTTTGTAACTTTCACGAAGTTTCTTTGGCTTTCTTCTTTGGAAAATCAAAGTAATGTTCGCAAGTACAGAACAAGCCAAAAGTCCTCCGAGCAGTACAATAGCATACAGGAAAAATTCTTCTCCTAAAAATAATAACATATACTTTACATGTACTTTACATCTTATGTAACACATGTAATACTGTTTTAGAGGTTTTCCTGAATCTAATCTTCAGTTTAGATTCAGCTTTTGTTTTTTTTTAACCAGTGTTTACCATTACTCTGTAGTTGCAAAGTAGAAAATTAATGTTAATCCTGAAATATTTTTATTAGCATTTGGGCATGGGTTGTCTTGAGAAAACAGTACCTGAAACTTTGTCTCTTAAAGTCACACTATGGTAACTGTTTTCATTTTATCTATTTAATTTACAAGGCAAGAGAAGTAGTGTCATACGTCTTGCACTACATTGCATAACATCTTTGACAAAAGTTTCTGTAATTTGTGAAAATCTGTGAATTACACTGGTTGCAAAGCAATTATTTTTTATTTATTGTAAATACAACATTTCTACTTCTAAAGTCTTCAGGTATATGTAAATTAATTAGTGACTTTCCTAAATCTGCTGTAGGGATTTAATAAATCATATGCTGTGGTATTTTTTCATATGGTCCATGTGGCTCACAGTCACAGTGACTACAAAGCAATTCATTTGTCATTTACTTCTAAACTTGTTAGGCATGTGTAAATTAATTGCAAAGATGAAAAACGATAAAGATGTACCTAAAGGCTTGCTTGTCTCCACTTTTGTTCCTTCTCCAAACAGGATCTCTCCACAAGTGACCACAGCACAGTAGTAAGTCCCAGTGTCCGAGGAGTTTTGTATAGACAGACGGTATCCACAGCTGCTTCCTGCTTGTTTTCCGCAGTTTTTATCAGCATAGATGAATCCTGGATTTGATTCTGACTCTGCTCTGAACCAGAACACATCATGTTCAGCTGCACACTGTTCTGTGCTTTCTTTTTCTTTTTTCTCTGAGTGAAGTGAACACTGCAGAGTCACACTGGTTCCAAGCAAAATTGACTTCATGTCTGAAGTTTGTTTCACACGAAAAGACTTCTTATTTTGAGAATCTGAGTTTGAAAAAGCAAATAAAAAAAAAAATTAATAATGTGATTTGATTAGGCATGAACCCAAAAATAGCAAGAAACCAAAAATGAAGGGATCTTACCATTCACAATCAAATTTGTGCCACTAACAAATGCCAGGTTGTATGCTGCTCCTGCCTGACATAAATATGTTGCTTCATCCTCTTTGTTGACATTTCTGATGATGAGCGAATTTATGTCTCCCACATTTTCAACTTGGAACCTTGAGTTTGGAAAGTTCACATCAAGCTTTAAGCCACTAAAAGTGCCTCTAACAACTGTTTGGACCATATGTCCATAATTTATCTTATACCAGAAAAGCAACCCATTATCACTCCCAGATGTATTACATGTCAGATTCACAGTTTGACCGAGTTCAGCTTCAGCCAGAGGGATTTTGTCTGGAACCTTTAGGGTTTCAATCACAACTAAAACAAAGAAAGAACAAAATTATTAAAACCACAGAATTGCTAAAAGGACACTAACATAGTCTAAAAACAAAACAAAAACTTTACATATTTAAATAATTATCTTCTTTGAACTCACTCATTGTTCTTAGAAGAATTAACGCAGACAGTCCTCTGAACATTGCCATTGTGTCACCATCCTCCTGCGCGAATGACGATTTTCAACTTAGATGGAAGATGTAGGTTATCAACGTCAACAAGACTGAAATCATGCTGATTGGTTAAAATGCAGAAGATGCACACCCCACAAATCTCATGAAAATGACCCATTTTCATCTTATGTGCAATAAAAAGTAATACCTGTCACACATTACTGTAAGGAAGTACTTCAAATTTGTTTGTTTTTTTGTTGTTTTTTTCAATTTTGTGGTTTTGCAAAACAATCGTACATATACATGTTTTAATTTTTTAAAATAAAGATATATTGCCAAAGGTTCGATTAACTCACCAAACACGCAATGTAGGTTTTTTTAGTAAATGTTCAGGTTAGAGAAGTCTCCTTTGAACTTGGTATTGGTAAAGATGAACAATATCTATCCATTTTAAAACAGAGAAGAAAGCATTACTTTAACAGTAAAATGCTGTACTATACTACATTTAATTGCTAGTGCCAAATGGCTTTTTATAGATTTCAATATCTTGAGCCATGTGTCCCTGTTATATTATTTTATTTATATCTTTGTAGTAAAATAAAACAACTGTTTCCTTTTTGTAGTTGGAAAAAAAAACTACTGTATATTTAAAAGTTTAATCATCAGTTTGTAGTAAAGAGAGTGACAAAAGTAATATTAAAAGTAACAGTGTGCTCCCTTAAGCTTGTTTAAGATGTTTACTTAGTGCTATAATTAAAGTTAGCTAAATTCTACGCAGAATAGATTTATTATTAAAACTATACAAAAAAAACGTATCCCAATTCTTATGATATAGTAGCTTTTTCCTTTGTTTTTAGCTGATATGAAACCTTCCCAAACACGCAACAAAGTATGTTAGGTGTGGTCAGGTTGCTAAAATGAAACCTGTTTGGTTTTCAGCATGGTTCATCCATATTGAAGACGCTGTATCACTGTTTGTGCAGAAGTATTTCTGTTTCCCCTAACCTGAAGCTATAGGGGTCTATTACAGGCACAGGTAATGTCAATGAAAAACAGTGAAATGTATCATTTTAAACTGAACAATGTTTCAGGAGAAAAATAGTGCAACAAAAGAGTCACCAGAATAAAGCAGAGGTTGTTGAAGTAGATTCTCTGCAACCTGATAGAAATCAAAAATATGTCCTATGTATTAATGTATTACAAAAAAAAAATAAAGAGGAACATTTAAATCACAATAATCTCTGCTGATGACATGGGTATATATACAGATTTACCATAAAACACTATGCAGTACTGCAACACAGTTTAAAAGGGGAAGGCATTGTGTTTTTCAACCAACTTTAATGTATCTTCATATCCATCGGGGTTTGTCATAAAAGCAGGTTCCTTCACGTAAACTGCACTTTGACATTTAAGAACACGGATGGTTTTTCTTTTATACTAATCTGGTTAAGTAATTAACAGGATATTTATTTTATTTTTTCTTATCTAAACAATCAGATCATAACTTCATGCTATGAATCTTTCATAGATCCATCCTCATCAGCTGACACCAGTCGTAACAGATATTAAAGAGGATTCTGTTAGAAAACATTTTTTAACTGAACCTAAAAGAGATTTAGTTAAAACATCTGTATGTGAAATAGAGTTTCACTTGCCACCATCAGCTTGTCTGCCTGTGCTTGAATGACTGAAGCTACTGAGTTGAGCTACTGAGATGAGTTACTGAAGCGCTTCTGGGGTCCTCTGAACTTGATAAAGAACCAAATAGATTACAGTATTTCTCTAGCTATGCTCACATAAATGTCATTTTTGATCAATCATAGAATCACTATTAGATTTGTTGCTTTACTACTCTACACTAGTCATATTATGTTTTTATTTTACTTTGTTCTTGAAGTTTATGTCTGAATTCTCCTCTAGGATCTAAGTTTACAGTCACCCTTGGTCCAATTCTTCATAGAAGACTGTCCAGAAAACCACAGGATGACCGTTTACTTCTGGTTTCTGCACTGTTGCAGGTTGACTCATCTGCTCACCCATGTTTCCGCCATGCAGACATAGGTGCAGTCTTCCACTATTCTGAGGATCTATTTACTTTTCTACATGCTCTTGGTAATGTCGCATCTGTCTGCTACAGGTCAGGGAAGCATAACAGATGGGAATTTCACAGAACCTCATTGCCACAATTCATCAAAACCCATTAAGACACACAGTATCATGATATGTTGAGTTATTTTGAGAAGTGTGGAAACCCTGTTCAAAGTAAGTTGGGTATTTCCACTTACCAGTGACGCAAATTTGAAAGGAATCTTGAAAAACTATTGAAAAGAAGTGAAACCTAGCCACCTGAAATGTAGATGCTTGAAACAAATAAACTGCATATTGTTGCCACACAGGGTTACATAATATACATTTCTTGTTTGCTTTCTAAAAAGTGCATCTTCAAAGTGTCAGGTACGCTGTGTTGATGAAACGGTGTGCGGAAAGCAAATCAGGTTGACAAACCAGTGCTTTGATGAAAGGTTGCTGTCAGCATGTAAGCCTGTTAGCCTCGCCACTTCAGAGCGGGAATGAGGTCCTCTTATCTCTGAATCTGAGCTCTGTTGCTTATGTTTGGCAGACTTTAACAACACATGCAAAGACTGTGCCACGCCACTAATTTGTAATGGAGCTGCTACTTAACCCATTTATGAAATATACACCACATGTACACAATAAATGACAGAACATAGTTATAAGATTACCAAAAGCACTCAGGAAAAGGAAGTGCAATTCCTGTAGTCGGAGGGTTAAATCTCTTGTCTGCTAAATGCACCAAAAAAAAATCATATTATTAGCAGTTATGATAGGCAGAATACGTAACAATGCTAATACAATTGTTCTGATTAGTTATGCCTTTCTAAGAGATAATTGAGTCATGTACTCAAAAGAGAAGCGAAACAGCAATTGCTTTCACCACAAATTTCTATTCTGTTGTTACTTAACCACTAATAACCTCCTTTAAGTACTAACACAGCCCCATCATGGGGGGATACTCCACTACAATTGCAACCCACTTTTAGCAAAACAGCAATCAAGCCTGAAAAAAAAACTAATTCAGATTTGCCTCGGTTGCCACAGTAAAGGATCTGGGTGTTTGCATGGCCTTCAAACTCCCCAAATGTCCCTCTGAAGGAAGCTCCACCCCAAAACTCACACAGTCCAAAAGATATATGACCGTCTTACGAACAGACGCTGTCCACATTTATATCATATGTTCTTTCTGTATTGTTTGATGGACGGAGTTTCTTTTGCTGAATGAGTAAGAAGGAGGCTGTGTGACGCTATGACTGATTAGTTTAAATGCATGTGTGATTGACTCCCACCAAATTTGTCAAGAAATGTTTATTTCAAATAAATACAATTAATACAAAGTAAAAAAAAAAAAAGGACGGCTGACTTAGTTGTTGATCTCATGCAGTTGCAGACAAAGAAAATATCACTATGGTTTCACCTCTATGTTCATATTTGAGTCACCCACTGGGGACTTTCTGGAACTGAAGGCAGGTTGACTGGACTATCAAGCTGATCTTTTCATGTCAATATACTCAAGCAGCAACAAAAAAACACAATGCTTAACCGCATTTTGTCTATTGCTACGTACTTTCTCTGAACATTGTTGAAGAGGATGCAAAACAGGTCAACTGCAAGTAGATTATGCAGAGGATTGCAGATTGATTATCTCGATGGTTGTAGGTGGAAAATAAATAATGAAAAGGACAGCTCTGGTGAGGAGAATTTGCTGACTCAGGCCATGCAATATTTAAAGAAACAATTATTTTTCACAGGGACCTTATATTCACCATATAACTTTTAAAGTATGAAAGTTTGTAAAAGGTAAACAAATTTTTTGTTTGTTTTTTTTCTCTTTTGTGCTGACCCCAAAACGAGAAAACGCATTTCAGGTGGAAATTCTTTATCCTGATGTGTTTTAATTCAAAACATATTGTTTGCATGAACCAAGGATTTGCACTTTGCCTGTGAAACAAGAAGCAAAGCCACATGCGGTGGGTAAGCTGCAAGATGTAGGCTGTGGCTGGCCATTTCTATGCGTCTGGCAGACCGCGCAGCATGTTTACTCAGAATGTGCAACGTTCTGCGCGTCAACAGGATATGCAGCCAAAGTGCACTAGAAGTTTCGTTGAGCTAAATTTAGCAGAAGCTATTTACGCGATGGCACATTTTCCTGCAAAATGATTTTATATTGTGAAAATCAATAAAACAAAATATCAACTTAACCTATACAACTACAAAAACTGCAATTAGTTCATTATTTCTTGGCATTTTTACTGACTGACATGTTCTTAAAGAACATGTCAGTCAGGATACTTAACTGAGTTTTGAGATTGCTCAGTTAAGGCAGGGTGTGTGTGTTCGGAGTGAAAAGGTGGGTTTCAGATCAACCATGACAGTGTGGCAAAACTAGCAGAAGTGAGTAGAGTATCCAAATATTTTACTCAAGAGTACCACTAATTCAGCATATTTTACTCAAGTAAAGGTTGAATGGAGTCATCCAATAAATCAATCAACTAGTAGTAAAAAGCATTTTATTTAAAGGCTACTTAAGTGGTGAGTAAATGATGGAAATATCTCATTTAATATTAAAAGATCATGTCATCAGAAAAACAAAAATATAAAGTAACACGTAAACCCTGGTATTTTGGAGATCAAAATGGAAAAAAAATACAAATCTGCATAATTACAAAATAACACATTTAAGCAGATTTGAAAAAGAAATACATTTTTTCATTATAAAATTTATGAAAATAATACTAATACTGACTGTAAGTGATGGATGTGTCTGACCTTGACGTAATCTGAAGTTTTATACATGCATCTGGTGAATTTATGGTTAAAGCATCTTTGTTCTTCATTTAGGGACGTTAGTCATGGTGGTCAAATATCCAAAAATGTCACTTATGCAAGAGTAGTGTTGCTTCATAATATTACTGAAGCAAAAGTAAAAGCACAGTGTGGTAAACTACTCCTCATAGTATATTTTTTCCAAAAAGTAAAGTAAATGTAACTAGTTACTTTCCATCTCTGAAAACCTGTGATAACAACCCACTCCTGAATTCGTTGTCTGCCTTGTCAGAAGGTGAGCGTAAGCTCCTTCATCATTAGGTTGGACTGATTATACTAAAATGAAGAAATATCTTGAGGCATTGCTATAATATGTTTTTCAAAAGATAAATGACATAGAACAGGAAGACTACCTAGTAATATTGACCTTCTCATCTGAGCTTAATCAAGAAAACAAAAAACACCGTGCTTGGGGTATAGCTGTGTTGCATCAAGCAGGGCTTTGATTTGAATTATCTTTCTGTGAGGTTGCATATTTCACTTACTTATGGTAGTGGTAGATTTAGAATATTGTTTTTTTTTTCTAAACTGACAATGCATGGAAGGCCGTGCAACTAGAAATGAGTTCAGAAAGCCTCGCCCCACCTGTTTAAATGCTCGGGCGCTCGTATGGTGCACCAATGCACCCACTTGGACGAAGGGCAAAAAATGGGTGACAAAGTTTCTCAGCTCTATGGCATCCCACGTCTGCCTTTGGCTTTTTCTGCAAAAGGTCTAAGGGGGTCATTTCAAGATTGAAACTCCTGACTGAGACTGAACAACAAAATGATTAGCAATTCAGCTCTTTGCACCTTTTAAAACAAGTGGGTCGGAATAGTGACTAAGCAGCATGTCTAAGTAACAACTGAAGAACAGACCCACAGCCGCATTTACCTCAATGGAAACTTCAGCGTGCAACCATCATAGCACATGTATTGGGAGTGGTTATTTTAGTACACTTGGACGTTAAAAAAAACAACAAAAAAAAAAAACAGCAGATAAAAGCTATATTTGTTATGGCTGAACCGTAGACTAAAAAAACCTGATGTGAATTCACACCTCATCTTGACCACACAACCACACTTATGCTAAATTTTCCGTCATTGCTGTTTGTTTGTCACTGTGCTGTACCATGACCTGTGTGAAAATCAGCTCAAGCACCATAAAAGAAATCATCAAGTTAATTTAAGTACCTCAAGCAAATCAGATTCCTCTTAAGTTGTTGTGTTGATTTGTTTGTTTTCTAGCATGAATGCAGCTCAAGGTACCTAATTAAAGTCTAAACACATTAAGTTGCAAATAACACAGCAGTTTAACATCTTAGTCATTGGATTTAATAACATTTTTTATGTCTGAATTTAAAATAATGTTTTATATTCTTATCAATGCAATAAAACAATAATGTAATTATAATTACCTAATTAATTTGGTAACAATAATAATTATAATAATAATTTTAAAAGAGTATCTTCTGGATTGAAACTGCATTGTTGCTGTTGCATTATATTTCGGAGGCCGCTCTGTAACCCCAATATGCTGACTTGGTACTGAAAAAAAACCTTTTGTGCCCCCTAATGGTATATTTTATTTCTTTTTTTAGCCATTTGAGAAATTTACATCCTTTTGAGTAGCTGCTGTTGCATTAATTTTTGACGGCCGTGGGCCGTTGAATTTAAAGAATCCTTTAGTGCCCCCTGTTGGTAGATTTCATTTGATTGCTCCTGTCACCCTTGTGAAATTGTTGCATCCTTTTTTAGTTGTTGGTGTCGCATTAATTTTTGGCGGCCATCCCTCGCGCCAGATGCTGAGTTGATGTTCAAAAATCCTTTGGTGCCCCCTGGTGGTAGTTTATTTTTCTAAGTGCCGAATTATTCACATCTATTTCAATGGTTTTGTTCTGTGCTGAATTGGTGTGAGCATAAAAGTTTATTTGAATTTTTTTATTGCTCGTAATTAAAGTTAAATTGATTAATTTTTAATAGGTTAAACTGACTGCACAACCTTCTAATCAATTTATTGCACACAGTGTGAACACAAAAGTTTGGACCTTTTCTTGCTTCTAGTATTTTTTTTTTGACAAAGACTTTCAGAGTTTGTTTTTCTCATAAAACAACACATTATTCCCCATGAATTGGCAGATTTGCAGATTGTGTAAGCAGCTAACTGTGGTGAGTATGAAACTGATATTATGCCCCACTCTTGCTTTTAATTCAAAGAACAGTACTCCTGTGGACAATCTGAATTTAACTGTGTGAACCAAAATTGTATTAAGTGAACAAAAACACAGGGTAGTGTGAAATAATAGAGGAATGAAAACACACAAACGTACTCCATTATAGTTTCGAGGCCTTGCAGACATCCCTCGTCTAACATTCTTATCAGAAGTTGAAAGTTAATTTTAAGTCTGTTAATAGAATGAAAACGCCCACCCAAAAGGACTGTCAATTATCAATGGGATAAGTAATGACATTTGTGTCAATTGGCTAATTTCACTCCAACAAAACAGTTAGTAGATATCTTCTACTAACTGTAGAAAATATCTACAGTTAGTAGATATCTTCTACTAACTGGGGTGCATTATTGTTAAATCTGGCTTCCTATTTAGATTTGAGGAATAGGAGCATTCCCCAACTTGTATGAGGACCAAACCTTGAGAGATCATGTTGGCCTTTATGGGGCCTGGGTCCAAGGCAGAAGTCTGGTAGAAAAAGCGGTTGCACATCCATGAGCTTTGGTCTGCATAATCTGGTCAAAAATTTAAGGAAGAGTGACCTCATACCAAGGTCAACGTGGTCAACCTAATAATGCTGACAGTGCTCAAAGTGGCACTACAGCTACTACTCACAAAGCATACTGACACAAAAATAAGATTTTATACCTCAGTATAAATGTTTAAATGTCAAGAATGCAGATTTTAACTGTTCTTTCAGGTACTTTTGTGAAATATAAAAAGGAACAAAAATTTTCCTTCAGGTTTTTATTGAAGCTGAAAATATCACTGGTTTGATACCAAAAAAACAGTTACAACATGAAAAAAAGTTGTGCCATATTTTCACCTTGACAGGAATGTTTGCAGAAGTTATCAGAGAAAGAGTTCCTGAAGTTTAACATATACAACGGATGCTGCCACTCAATTATCTGGCTGCTGATCATCAAAAGCACATAATTAAAACACTTTCATTCATTTGTTGTGTAATTTAATACTGTGTGTGGTGAAACAATGTAGATGAATGCCACTGTTTCTACTGGAAGGCTTTTTTTCTGAACTGACAATCACTTCTGACTTGCTGGTGTTATTCAGAGGAAACGTTTGGCTCAGAATGAACATTTTTAAAGCAGAGCAAATAAAAGCTTGATTTTTTTTTTTCTGACTACAGTGGTTGTTTTGTATAATGGAGCATTTCTTTTTCTGTTAAAACCAGATTTTCCAGTGTCTGTTTGCAGCATTTATACATTCTTTTCAAGTCTCAGTGCCTCTTTTCTCTTCAAAGGTCCAACCAACAGATTTCAGTAACTTTGTGTTTTATGGTGAAATTTTGGGAAATGTTCTTAGTGCATGAGTCTTTATATGAGCAAACAGTGGTTTTACCTCAAAATAAAATTCAAAAATATAGAAACATCTAGAGTTTGTTGGCAGCAAATTAAAATCCAAATTTTCAGTTGGTAAATATGGTGCACCACGTTTACAACTTAATACCATGCACATCCATTATATGTAATGACTCAACATATGTAATTTTTGCAACAATTTGATAGCCAAGCAATACAACACAATCAGAAAATTATTATTCAATAATCTCCCACAAGTTAAGCTTTTTGTCCACAGTGTCAAACGGCAAGCTTTTTGAATATCATTCAAACGTGTTTTCTTTGAAACCAACTGTTTTGGTTTTTTTACTAATAACTCAAAATCACGTTAGAGTTAAAGATCGTTATTTTTTGAAGAATAAAGTGGAAATGTTTCCAAACAGCCAGAAAAAGTGACTCGCAAGATGGGATCATGATATTTGTCTATATCTGACTAAACCATAGAAGAATACTTCAAATAATGGGAACTGTTTTACAATAGTATGGTGACTATATTCTAAGATCATGATTATAAATGCACCTTTACTGTTCTCTTTTTTTCCAGTTACACAAATCAGTGCCTTCAAACTCATGTATATCAACAAAATATTTTACAAATAAGTTAAAAAAAATTGTTTAATACTTTACATTCAAACTCAGCCCCTGGTTTGGTTTTCAGAGTAATGTGTTTGTTTTTATTTGTAGGATCAAGTCGGACATGTAAGTTAAAGCCCTCTCTTAGACAAGACAAAAAAGTAACAGGCTAAAAGTCAATCGAGTAAAAGCAGGTAAAGCAGCAAACTGATGTCCTTGGTTTGAATCAACTTTTTTCTGAAACATAATAATTGTGACCACTAATCTCTACTTCACAAATGAGACTATTCACTGTCTCAAACACTCAGAAAAGGTGCTAATTCACTTGATGTTAAAATAATAATACAAAAATCTCTTTCAACTTTCATCAAAAAAGTACACCTTTCAGTATCAAACTCCAATAGGTCAAAATCTCACAAAGGGCACTTAAAACATAGTTGTACTTTTTTTTTTGTTTTGTTTTGTTTTTTTCCACCTCAAAATTGGGGAATGTTTGCTTTTGATAATTGGGGAGAGAGAATTTCATTTTGATTTCTTCAGTGTAGTGTTTTAAAATAAAGTGTTTTTATTATTGCTAATTTAGCCTGGGTTTGTCCTTGGAATGGAATTGCTTTTTTAAAATCTTCAGAATGTGCTTAAGACGGCAGCATGACAGAAAACTCCCTACTATACCTCCAGATTGTAATAACCAGCTATCTCCACAAGGGGGCAACCGTGATCACAAACTGCAAGGACAACAAGGGAACAAGGGAGGCAGTGTGCAGATGAGGAGAGGTGGCAGAGGCTTTGACGCGCCCCTGGCCGTTGTTTCTGCTCCACTTGGACCCATTTCTCTCCCGGCCTCGCGGAGGCTTTGCAGGATTGGAGACGGGGTTACGTGGGGTTTTGCTGTATGGAGGAGAGTGAGGGCCATAGCCTGGCCAATCATCACTGTACCTTTCATCATGATCTCCTCCCCCTGAGCCACTGCCCTCCTCACCTGAAATAATAAAAAAAGATGCGTTCATATTCAAACTGGAGGCAATAAGAAAATATATGCCAGTAAATATGGATGAATGGTATTTCACAACAAAACAGAAACCTTTGGAGATTTACAGTTCCCTTTAGATTTTTCCACGTGTAATGTTACGACATGATACATAATATTTTCTTGAGATTGTATGTGATCAACACAAAATAGTACATAATTGTAAAGTGAGAGGCAAAAGTTAAATGGTTTTTGAATGCTTTAACAATTATGAATCTGAAAAGTCTAATAGGCTGGACAAAGAGTTTATTTATAGAGGTGCTGCAGTGATGAATGGCTCAGTTAAATAACTTGTTCAACTTTGCAGAGGTTCACCTTCCAGCAGAACAACAACACTAAACAAAGCTTCGGTCGAGGGGTTTAGATCAAAGCATATCCCTGTGTTAGAATGACCTAGTCAAAGTTCAGACCTTAATTTAATTTTGAATCTGTGGCAAGTCTTAAAAATGTCATTGGATGATGTCCATTGACGTTCTCCTTCCATTCTGACTGAATTGACAATAAGAATGGCCTAAATGTTCAGTCTCTGGATGAGCAAAGTCTAATGGCAGAAAATGGAGGTTCCATGAGGAACTGAGCCAGGAAGGGTGATTACAACTATTCTTTGTACTGATTTATTACACAAAATCCCAGTAAACAAAAATGTGACAAAAATGTTGAATACTTAAGAAAGGTAACTAAAGGTAAACTCACTGTCTATGAAATTTATATCCTGTCCGCGTTCAGCATGCTTCAGTTTGTTGGTCACCACCTTCAGATCCACGATTAGCTGTTTGACCTTCACATCTGGACGGGCAATGTCCACCTCCACCTCTGGGTTGTTTATTTGGCTGGCGAGTCCGTTGCCTGTAACATCCGGCAGGTACCTGAACACACAAAGTCATTCCCATACTTCCCATCCAGAAACCATAATTTTTGTGATTTCAAACAAATTATTTCCTGTCTTAATCACAGCAGTGAAAGAGAAGTTGGTTTAGCTCTCAAAGTCCAGGCTGTTGTTACTGCTGCGTCATGAGAAACTACCAGATGACCATGTTTTGTTTGAGACTGAATCATTGATGTGGCAAAAAAGTTTCAATTCAGACCAATCTAACATATAATGTTACAGAAGGATTTCTATGTACATTTATTTTCTGTTTTTTAACCTATTTTGGTATACTTCAGGTTGTCAGATAGTAAAGGTGTTAAATAGAACCAGAAAGGAGAATAATAAAAATTAATTCATGAATTACCAAGGGGTACATTACCAAGGACTTCATTCTCCTCCTCTCACCAATCCAAATGGACTTGTGTCAGACCGTGTCTTATAATGTCAAACCTGCTATGTTGGCTGGATCTGTGAGTATAAAACCAAGCTTCCTGCAGAGAGCATGTGGGTGACTGGTGGAGGCTAAATAAAATACATTCCCTCACTCTCTCCATCTCTGTCTATTCCTGAAAGCCTCTCCTACCTTCCCCACATTCATCACCTCCAGTCACTTTCCTCTGATCTGGCTCACCTCCCCCGGGTCTGCCC
The DNA here is from genome assembly GCA_903067095.1 of Girardinus metallicus. Classification (NCBI taxonomy): domain Eukaryota; kingdom Metazoa; phylum Chordata; class Actinopteri; order Cyprinodontiformes; family Poeciliidae; genus Girardinus; species Girardinus metallicus. The sequence continues at coordinate 18,687 of CAEGAE010056472.1, forward strand.
GTTCCAGCAGCGGTCCTCATTAGTGACGTCTGCAGCCATCCTCTCATCGTTGCAGATGGTGTGTGGGAGGGACACCCAGAAGCCTCGCATGGGCCTCAGTCGCTCCTTCAGCTCAGTAACCTGTGTGGAGGTGGAAGGAAATCGGGAATGATTCAGGCTTCGTTTTGAAGTTTCCGTCTTTGTTCGGCTGACTGAAAGAACCATGTAAGGTCCTGATGGTGGGCAATGTGAAAAGCAGACATGACACTGTTTACTGATTACACCACACTTCCTTTGTTGGACATATAATTAATACACTAACACATCAATGCTCATCCTCTTCTTGTAGGTCTAGGTGAGCCCTTCTGTCTTGAAAGACCAATATGTTTTCAAAACATCAACCTTTGTTTGGCTTTGTTTGCCCTCTTTTTGATTTATTAAATTTATCTGGAAGCATTTTTGATTTAATATGTTTACAGATAAAGCATGTACATCATACATAGTTTTACTAAATGACCTAATATGCAATACCTTACACAAGTGTTTATTCACTTGAATATCTGACTTTACAACTGCAAACATTAATGTATTTTTGGGGGGATTTTATAAGATGAACCAACACAAAATTGTGCATAGTTATGAAGTCAAAACACAAGGATACATGGTCTTGATTTTTTTTTTTTTTTTTACAAATGGCAAAAGCTGAGAAGTAGTGTACAATGTACTTTGATACCTGGTCTTCCATCTTCCCATTAATTGAACTTCCATATTCCTGCATGACGCTCCCAATAATATGTTTAACCATGGAAATGTTTTGTCCAGGATTATGTGAAATCCTACATACCACCTGTAGAGTTCTTCATGTACACCCAACCTTTTGTGTCATTTGACCAGTACCTTCCTTCACGTCTACTGAGTTTGTCCAAAATCTGAAAATAAGACTTTTTAGTGCACTCTTTCATCAATGACTTTCTACTTCCAACAATTTTATAAAGTCCAGATTTGTGTAGTACATGACTAAAAATGTCCTGTTGACAGATTTCAAACCTAAGCTGTGATTTTTATTCCTTTTTTTTTTTGTAGCTACTCCAGAGTTACCCTGGACCTCTTGGCTGCTTTCCTGATTAATGCTCTCCTTATCTGGCCTGACAATTTTGCACTGTTTTGGTAGGTAAAAATGTTTCGCCCTACAAAGTTCCGCCCTACAATGTTTCGCCCTATGATGATTGGACGGCGCTCAATGAGACATTGAGAGGGATGTGGTTTTATAACTTAACACGACCTGCATGCTGCATTCTTTCGTCTTCAAGGTGCTGTTTATGCTAAAGTTCTCTAACAAACCTCTGTGGTGTTCAAATGAATTAAATTACAAACAGTTGGACTCTCATTAGTAAGCATGTGACTTCGGAAGGCAGATGACTATACTGGATTTTATTGGACTAAATGGAACTGAAAAAATATGGACACCAGAATGTTTAGTTTGTATATACAAAATAATCAAAAACCATGTATTTTCTTCTAGCTCACACTCATATGTCACTTGGTGTTGGTCTATAACAATAGCCAATAAAATACATTGATATCAGTGGTTTGAATATGGCAAAATATAAAAAATGTTCCAGGTGTACAAACTGAAGGCTCCAATTGTTTGAAATAACAGTAGTGTGACTAAATAATACAATACAGATTTTAGCATATTAATTAGAGTGCTAAGTCTAGTATTTTGCTTTAAAGTTTCTAATAATGAAAGGCTATGGATGTCCAAAAGATTCTCAGCTGCCTACAGCAGGACTAAAGCTACAATTAGTCTCTGCTGTCATTTTTTCCACTCACCAGCCGGTCCAGGTTGGTGCCTGCAGCTGTGGTGGGTTTCTCCTCGGGGGTGTAGGTGCGAAAGGGCTTCCTGTTCCCTCCTGACTCGCTGGGAGAACGTTTGTTCCTTGCTGGAGATGGATTCCCACAACCTTGGAACACCTACAAGGAATAATTTATTAAACACATGTATGTGCAATTAGAATTTTCAGAATTCCTACTGCTACAAGGTCATATAACATTTCTGTATTCATGCAATTACTATGCAGCTCCCTACATCATTGCAAAAGTTGACCCTAAGCCTTTAACACAAGATTCTTCAACTTCCAAACTGAAGCAACTTAACGTTTGAAAATCTTAAGAGGAAAAACTGTGTGGGTTCTCGCATCCAAAAACTGATTTCCAAAGCATCAATTTAATAGAGATGCAACATTGATACTTCATTTACACCCACATACAGCAAATATAAGAAACCAAAAGAGAGTAGTGAAGCTTTGCAGTCTTATCTGAGAATCAAAACAAAAACACACAAACACCAGTCATAATGAAACATATTTAAATGCCACCAAATTTTCAGAGATATGAATTATAAATTAAATTTTCTGCTTCTAAATCCCTTTTTCCCGACATCCATTTGGAAGATTAGACAATTAAACAAGATTAAAGCTGAACCTGGAATACTGAGAACACCGGACAATTATGTTTATGGACTCTGAAAATGTACACTTGTTTTGTTTTTGTGCAAGAGCTCCATGTCTGAATTCACGGAAAGCAGTAATCACTGCACCTGAGTTTATTAGGAATCAAAGCTCATTGATGTCAGGGATCGCAGTATCTCTGCTGGGTGCACTGAGCCCTGTTGGAACTTCCTAAGGCTTTTCTAATAAAACATACACTGAAGCCTGAAGCAGGAAAAACAACTGGATGGTTCCCTTGAAATTTTATCACTAAATCTAACTTTGCAATTCAGTTTGTCATATTGATGTCATTTCAAACACTAGCTTTCTTATTTGGAAAACAAAGGAGGACCACTCTTGCTAAGAAGGCCCGGGACCCTTCCCATAAATGACTTCAGTTCTGTTTTAATTAATCTTTATATGCAATCGTCTATTGAGATATCTTCTTCTTACCTTTCTGGAGATGCTCACACTGTTCTCCTGCATGTGCATAATGGCCTCAGACACTTTTACAGAAATGGAGTCGGCTGCAAGCTCAAAGTTAAACGGTCCCTCCAGTTTCTCAGATACCACATAGAGAGCATCTGGCAGAAAGAGAGAGAGGGACGAAGAAAAAGTTTGCGGTGAGACACAACAGCAAAGTGTTCAGAATATGTTAACGCACGCTAAAAATAGGTTTTCTGTAACTCATATTGTAAGAGCAAATAAATGTTAAGACAAAGATGGCCTGGATGGAAACTAAAAGTACATCTTACTGGCCAAAAGGTTCACTTTACATATCTTTCAGAGACTTTTTATTAAACTGTAATAATACAAAGAGGAGAATATAAAATACAAGGTTGGTGATTGTGAGTGGTGATTTAGAATACCTAAAATGAGTGTGAGTGGTTTTTAATAAGAATAAGGGATGAAAGCTAATGTATAGGTTTGATGAAAGAGAAAGGAAAACGCAACAGGACAGATCAGTTGTGGCAGACCTGAAAGGCATGAATGATTAATGGAGGAACTTATTAGGGAGAAAAGAAAGTGAAAATAAATGAGTGACAAGGGTGCAATAAAAGACCTCTAGCTTTTGGTCTGTCCAATATAATTATGTTAATGAATCGAAAAGCTGCCAGAAGTAATTTGGGTGCTGACATTTTCCATTGTAAGGACGTTAAGTTGTGAGTGATTTAGCTGAAATCCATAATCTCCCTCACCTAGAAACTAAAATGTAGCTGAGGTCAGACATCAGCAAACCAAACAGTTCAGCAGAGCATGGCTTACATAATGTCATGAATTCATGGAATAAAAACATTATGGCAGCGCAAATAAACCAAATACTAAAGATCAAAAAATAGAAGAGTAAGAGCTGCTATGCCTTTAATCAGCTTTCAATCTAAAAAGGATACTAATAGTAAAAATGTACGCAATTAAATAAGTTCTAGCTTTAAGAAAAATATTCTCTAAGCTGCAGTTTACCTAATATGTTGCTATACATTCAATCTGGGGTATTTGCATTTTCACCCCTTTACTAAAGCTTTTATGTAAATTGAGATATTTAAATATAGTTTTCTTTTTTCAAATCAATACAAAAAAGTGTATAATCACAACATGGATGCATGTTTTCAGAAGCGTCTGCAAGTTTATGTAAAAAAAATCTGATACATGATTTACCCTTTATGATGATACACAAAGGTATATCTGATCTCCACTTATCACCTCTGAGACACTAAAGTTTAGTCCATGGTCTTACAGCAGACCATGCAAAGCAGAGCAGAAACTAAGTGGAACCTAAGGAACCGTCTATAGACCTCCAAGACTGGATAGTGTGAAGGCTGAAATCTGGGGATGGATAATTTGTCAGCATTGAACATCCCAAAGACCACTTTGGTCTATATTATTTGGAAATGAAAGAAATCAAGGTTTGGAGCCACTAGAACCTTCCACAGATCTGTCCACTCAACCAAGCTGAATATTGATGAAGGGCTTTGCTCTAGAGGGACAGCAGTATACTAAAAATAAAATGAAATGCAATGATGTAAGTTTATGGGTAAAATCTGCAAAATGTAGAATAACGTTGGATCCTTGAAACCTTTTCACAAATATGTCCCATTTTTATACTTGTATTGGACAAATACCAGGACATCATGTTGTATGGATTGTTTTTTTATCCCCAGATTCACCTATGAAATTGTTCCACTCTGTATCCAGCTCAGCCTGATTGGCTAAGCATCCCTTCATCACGTTAAGGCACAGCGAGTGGCAGGGCCGGAGAAAGGGCAAGCCTCGACACAGGGGGCAGTACCACTGACGCATAAGGCCACGCACACACTCTGAATCTGCTGTCAACTGGAAAAGAGACAAAAACCACATCATGTCAACAGTGCAAACAAAAGACAAGGCAGGTTTGCATCACTAAAGGGAGTCTTATGTTAGAAAACAATTAATAAAAGTTAGTTTTCCGTCATTCAGCAATCAGTTGGTCATGCAAGTTGGTTTCATTTATTGTTCAGAATTATGAATGTTTCATTTTACTTATGTTATAAAGTATATATTACCAACAAATATGTGCCTCAATCATTATGGGTGTAAAAGAAGAACCGTAATGGGTTTTTTAAAACACATTTAACACTGTGCATTTTAATAAGAGTTTAATAATCATATAACCACAACTCCTTTTAACTTTTCACTTGTTGAAATATTTATATGTGCTCTTATGATTTAAATTAAACAAAAAAGAACTAGTTTAAATGTTCTTGAGAGAGCACACCATTTTAGTTTAAACACCATTTAAAGAAGCTATTTCATAAACTGGCTATTATTAGAAATAAAATCCATATTTTGCTTGATGGTGATATTAAGATTACTTGTCTTCATTACATAGTGCCACTGTACTTGCCAAGGGAAGAGAAAACTAATCTTGGATTATCACTCACCTTTGTGGCCGTATTTACCATTTCCCGACCAAAAGCTAGGCCCTGAGATAGAGATCTAGCAGCTATGAAAGCTCTGGACACCTGAAAACCAAACCCAATATTACAATCAGAACCCAACTTTTATTTTCTTAAAACATGTTTCTGATTTTTGGGGGGCTACCAGTACTTCATACACACACACACCTGCACTCGAAGTTTGCGAGGAACATCTCCAAACGGCTGTAACTGCTCAGTGTGTTTGCTGACACACTCCAGGTAGTCATCACTGAACTGATATTGGGGGTTGACCAATGAGAAGACTCGCTCCACAAGTCCGGACCAGAAGTCTGAGAAGACCTCTGTCAGACTCACACTACCCCCTGAGGACAAAAAGGGTAATGGAAAATCGGGGTAAAATACATCACTAGATGAAAAGGTCACCTATAGGGAACATTTTCACAAATGTTTTTTAATTCTTTCTTTTGCATTTAAGTCTGTGTACTAAAGGTCATCATACATTTGAAGTTATCCGCGTACCTTTTTGTTGGGCTACACACAACACAACATTGAGAATAAGGAATATCACATGAGACTAATTTAGTCTGGGAGGCACACTAATCCTCTGTCAGCAACTTGTGACTGAAATAACACACCAATTTAGAGCTGAATTAGTTCTCCAGGAGTTCAAAAGACTGGAAAACATTGTTGATCTCATGGTGATGCAAAAAGAAATCAACCATAATTTAAACAGAGCTCAACATTTGATAAATAAATGCTAAAATATTATAAATATTTGCCATAATGCTAGGGTATAATATGGCATGACATGCTGTCTGCCTGTGAAACTTATCGGTCTCCACACAGAATGAGTCTGCGATTGTACAATCTGCAGTCGGGGATACGGCCTCAAATTAGCCAAACATGCTGCTTGGCAGACAAAGACAGGTTGACTAAGCAAGGGACAGCCTGCAGACGGACTTGCCAGCAAACGTCTGTCATGCCAAAACAGAGCGATACGGCACAGAATTAGAAACAGTCTGGCATTTGTGGGAATCCAATTTTCCTCTCTTTCTTTTCCTCTAAATTCCACTCGGCATGCCAGCACTCTTCAAAAAAAGACAAATCTGGTTCTTTACTGCTGCCTACAGAGACTGAGGATTTAATAAAACAGCAGTTCAGCAATGAATTATTTCAGATGCTGGGCAGATTGCTCTTACTATCTTTAGTAAGCCTATAGCCAACATTAACATCTCTCTGCTGCTATTTTTTTAAAATTACTTCTGAATATATATGAGACTGGGGTCAGGTGGATAGAGGAGGGAATAAACCAACCAGAATAATATCTCCGAAGCTCCACGAACAGCTCCTGGAAGACATGTGTGTTCTGAGTGAAGAGGCGGCCGTAGGTCTTGGTAAACATCTGGTTCATAGACTTCTCGGAAAGGTCTATAAGCTCCCTGAAGAACTCTGCACAGACATATAAAGATTAACTATGATGAAAACCTCATTCACCTTTTATTTTAATACATTATAGTTGTATTTCTGTGTAGGCAGTCCATCACCTCCTCTCCATGTCACAAGATTATCAGCTTACAGGGACATCAGATCCTGAACTGCAGTAAATAACAGCACGTACTCTATTAAAAATCTGCCTTTAAGACTCATATCCAGTCTCCCACTCCTTAAGCATCTTTATATGACTCAGACATTATATAAAAGTATGAGGGTTTAAAAAAAAGGTGATAACAGTCCATGGCAGGTAGGAGGAGAAGTGTAAATTCAGCTGGTGAGCAGGCTGAAACAGAAACCTGCTGCACAATTCACCACAATGCAGGCTAAATTGTCTTCAGACCAGAAACTCATTGAAACCGTTTCCAGATGCATAAAGGGGGCAATTAACTAATTTTATTCATGAAGGTCAGTTTACAGGCTGTGGTTAGGAGTACTCTGACTAAGACTAGCTGCATAGCACATGTCATAGTGAAGTCATTGTGGTTCATTTCAAATAGCCTAAGTTTACAACAGGAAATCTGCAGTGGAGGTGGAAAAAATAATTTTCATTAGCGGTAAGAAAGGGTCCGATCCAAACCGGTTCTGTTTAGTTTGGATGAATTCCGTTACGTCTATGTAAAACCTAAACACATAAAGCAACTAAACTGAAATTTTTTTATTGCTTAACTTCATATTGAATTCCAGATAGTTTTAAATGCGAGCAGAAGAAGAAAATAAATTCTAACTGGGTTTTCTAGTTGTAAAGGAATTCTAAATTTCAGAAAATTATTTGACGATCAGTGATCGCAGGAAAATCGGCTCATGGCGATCTTTGACCAGACCTGATTGGTGCAGCTCTAAAATTTTTCAAAGTAATTTAGATTTTTGATAATGTGCTGCTGCCACTGTGTTATGGAAAAAATGTTACTTTATCACATAATAGTTGTAAAATTTAAGACTTTAAGCATACTTAAAGACCTTTAAACATTTAAACATACTTAAAGGTGTACAAATAATTAGTCTTACTACAAACATCCTGAGGTATTTAAAATGTTATATGCTTAGTGAAAGTTTTTTTTATAGAGCAATATATTAGACTACATCAAACTAGATGGTATTGTTTTTTATTTTCATGATAATGTTTTCCAATCAAATAAAAACTATGTTTTTTTTAATTTTCTACTTTTTCAAAATTTTTAAAACGCATATGGTAGGTAGTATATAGTCTCAATGGAAATAAATGTATTTTTTACTTTTTGGTAATGCAACAATTAACAGGAATATAAAATGCAATATATTTGACCATTTCAGAGTAAACATTAATAGTTGTTGTGGGATTCCGAGTATATATTAACTAAGAAAAATAGTTCCTATACCTTTAAAGCACTTTAAAAAAGTAAACTGTACTTTACTTATATAAAGCCAGTGAAGTATTTCTGAAGTGAATTGAATTGGGATGCCCTGGGTTTAAGAGGTTTTTTTCTTGATTAAAGGTACAATTAAACTTACTAATTTATTATAAAAACTGAAGAACCTCATATTACTTGATATTATATTGTATTAGCCTCCCACCATCAAACCGGCGGTGTCTCTGTGTGAAGGTGGTCAACAGGAATTGGCTGTTGTCTTCGATGGCTTTCAAGAAGTCCCTCTCACTCTGAAGCGACAGAGTCTCCTCCATCTGACTGGAGCAGCAGGTATAATCCTGAGGACAAAGTCGCAGGTGCTCACCTACAACAAAAACATCAGAAGGACCACAGGGTTTGAGGGCTGATGTACCTTTATTTAAAGAAAAAATATTAGTTAAACAGAAAATTATATGTTCCTGTTTTCCGTCTATAATTACAATAACATTATAGTGACCTTGCTGGTGTCAGAAAAAAAGTCTATTTGTTTACTTTTTATTTAAAGAAAAAGAATTAGTGAGATATAAAATTATATGTTCCTGCTTTCAATCAGTAATTACAACCACATGACCTTGCTGGTGTCAGAAAAAAGTACCTTTGTTTAGGGAAAAGATTGACTCTACTTGCCATGAATAGGTTATTTAATAGGGAAATCTAATTAAAGATAATGCTGTGGAAGGAAATTGCAATTTATCTGGATGAATTATTCAAATTTAAATTTTTCTTTCTTTGTCAACTGAGGTTCAATCATCTTCCTTTAGGCAATAACATGTGCAAACAACAGCTAAGAGGAGGTGGGGATAACACAACGCTCAAAGGGTACAGAGCTTTGTTTATGCAGCATAATTACACCTGGCATGAATATTTGGTTGTTAATACGTTTGAACAGTGTCTATCCCAAATCCTCCCTGTCTGACGTGCCTCTCTGTTTCTTTTGTTCTCTGTGTGTCTCAGCATCAGTCCATTCTCATCCCTGTATTTCCATTTCTAAACTACCTCCCTTCATCCCTCACCCTCTCTCTCCTGGCCATCTGCTCCCCTGGCCCACGGGACAGCCAGCAGACTCAGGCAGTGATAGCCCAACACACAAAAATCAATCAATTCTACGGTTGCTTTACACCGAGTTGATCTGCCATGAAATAAATGCCCTGCAAGAAAACACTTTTACCCACCATTAATTATAAAAATACCTCAGTGTCTGTGTGGGAGGATTGCCAACTACTAATTTACATGTATAAGGCTATACCTTCAAAAAGCAGTGAATGAAGCATTTCTCCCTGTTTTTTATTTTAATCTAAAAACATATTTCCTGATCATCCTCTGCCAAAACTTTACATTATTCCCAAATGCAAATGCTTGTAATCCACATCAGATCTGCATCGTTTCATGCTAATTACCACCAGTGAACAGAGCCTGTATAGGTAGCCTGCATGCATGGATTTAACTGTGGGCCAGTGCAAAGACTAATTAGGGGCGAGGTTCTTTGTTGCACCGGTGTTGGCAATTTGCTCATCCCCTTAATCATCCTATTTAAACCGCGCAGAAGGGAGGAAGGGGCGGGTGTAATTTGTTTTAAACAGCATTGCTTTATGTCTCCTGAGGAAAACTCCTCTTCGAATTCTGATGACTTTTTTTTTTTTTTTTTTTTACACCCTGAGTTTAAAGCCAACATGTAAAACGTTTTTACACCAATTTTAACTTTATTTGGGTAATTATGAGGTTTAGTCATGTTATATATGACTTTCATGCACACCAATTCAACTTTATTCATTCTAAGGCATGCTAGGGAAAGCAGCACCCAAGTTGAGCAAAGCAGGTAGTGGGGTTGTTGTCTTACCGGAGATCTGAGTCACCGGCGCGGTGCTGGTGCTGTACCCCTTCTCTGAGTACACCTGCCGGGTGTCAGCGCAGCTTCTTCCCGCAGCAGCCGCGGGGCTCCGGGTCCCCGACAGGGCAGCGATGGTGCAGAGCCAAACCAGCAACCGGGTGTCCATCCTCACAGCGGGACTCCAAATCAAATGAAGCAAACCCCGGTAGTCTGACTGATGGGTTTATATAAGACCAGAGTGGATCGCAGAATGAGTGACTGACCCGGATAGATGCAGGTAAAAGTAGAAAATAGTGACAAGATCCAAAATCATTAGTCCTTTAAAGCAGTCATGGTGGTCCTGATCAACATCCGGTCTGAATTTTTTTATTATTATTTTTCACATCACTTGTGTTTCCATGGTGTCTCCCCCTAATTTTCCTTTCCTGGGATACCGGCCGCTGCGTGTAAACACAGGAGGAGAATGAATGAGGAACTCCTTGCGCTGCTTAACCATCATTTGACGCACCACCGCTGTCAAACCCACCGGAATTAACCATGGTGAGACCGGAAAAGGAATTCCCTTCAAAATAATTGTCCAAATCTTCTAATGTGATTTAATATATTAAAATGTCATCACACAGATGAATAATGGTAATAATACAAATAACATAATTACAAAATAAACAGTTTTCCAAATTGTTTTTTAGCGTAAAACTTAGACTGATACATTAGTTGGTGCATACTAGAACGGGTCAAAATTTTCCAGTAATAATACCCTGTTTATTATATTTTCTTGACCTCGTCATGGCTCAGGAGATATAAAATAACCCAATAGGCCCTGTCTCATATTAGCATGCACAATAGGTCTGTATTTTTGTTAAAATATCTTCGGTTTTCATTCAGTGAAGTTACTCAAAGTGGGTAGAGTAACCAGGCATTTTATTCAAGAGTAGCACTTCATAATGTGAAAACTCAAAAGTAGAAAGCATAGTAAAATAAAACTACTCCTAAAACTACTTTTACACCTATGGACTGAATATGCCGTCTTTTGCCACATCACAACCACAAACATTTTTTAAGAGATAAAACAATGCAAAGTACAATATAATTTTGGCCTTGTAAAACAACCTGCAAAGACTCCAAGTCTTTTTGGTTTTGCTACTTAGCAGCTTTAGACATCTAATCTTGGATTCAAATTGGATGGAGAGTGTCTGTGAACAGCAATTTTCAAGTCTTGCCATAGATTTTCACTTTGATTTATCTATGGACATTCAAAAGATTATCTTAACACACAATTATGGTTTGATCTAAAACATTACACTGTAGCTCAGGTTGTATGTTTAGGGTTTGTTTTCCTTTTGGAAGACTTCAATACGTTTTAGATTTTCTTTCAGGAGAGGTCCGTGTTGGCTTCATCCATCTTCCCTATCCTTGTTGAGGAAAATCACCTCCAGTGTATCCATGGGCCTGCTGCCTCTCTGTTTAATGTGCATAATAGATTCATTAATACTGAGATTAAAGTACACAAACATGGACTCAATGTACTTATTAAATGACTTCTATGGGCATTTGGGTTTGATGGATTGTGTTCAGGGGTTTCTTAGTAAAGTTGGCTAACAGCAATGCAAATCACAGTTTTCATATTTTGTGCATGTTGGTAAGAAAGATAAAATCCCAGTGAGATGCATACACAAGGTTATTGGTTGTACCTTGACAAAATGTGAAAGTTAAAAGCATAATGTGGGTAGTATGTTGCAAGATACTGGTAATTTGAGCAGTGCTAAAATAAAGCAAAGTCAAACATTGTAAAACAATGTTTTTTACAGTTTGACACAACATATTTCTGTAGCTATACATATTCATTGTTGCATAACATGTGCCAAGCAGAAATTAATAATAGACGTCATATTTAGAACCGGTTTCGGTTTAATTTTATACGCATTTAAATTTAAATGCCGGTGATTTATTTTGAAATTAAAACCGGAAGCTGCCTGTCAGCGTACTTTATTTGACACTAATATGACTTCAGAACAATGGAAATTGAGAGAGGAGACGATTCACAGCATCTGAACACCAGAGCTCCTTTGGTGTGTTAAAAACTGAACAGAATATCACAATCCAAATTATTAAACAAAGAGCCCATAGTGAATATAAGGATAGACGCTACCAAGTTGCAAAGACACGTGATACATCCGAGTTTCCAACAACTTGCTTGTTTAACATACAGTAATGGGAGGCTGTACTAAACTAGAATTTTACTGCACATTAAATAATAACTGACATTTCAGACAGACCAATCAGGCTCGAGGATAAGAAAGCGCTGGCCAATCCGCAACGAGAATCTGTTCGCGGCGAAGTTTCTTGCCAGCGTAGTAGCGAGAATAAAAAAAATTATCGAAGATTAAGGTATTGCTTAGCTAAATATATTTTTGTAACTTATTCACTTTTACGTCATGTGTACTTATGAGTTTTTGGTAGCTGTCTGCGTAGTGGTTAGTAATGTTGTGTCTTATACATTTTTACATTTTCAGAGCGTAATTTACCGATACTTCTGTTAGCAATTAGCTCCGCTATTGAGCTGGATTTTCTGTGGCTAGTTGTAAAATATATTGTTGGATGTTTGAGGTCGGAAAGACTTAACTTGACAGTTTATACAGTATGTATTTTTTTTTGTGTAACATTTAACGCCAAAGATTGACTGATTTTGTTACTATCTACGATCAGTTTCCCGTTTTATGACATTTAAAAATACTCTAACCAGTCAATCCATAATCTGTCGCGTTGTCTTTCAGCTAAAATGGAAACTGGAAGCTCAGCTTTCGACAGGTAGTTACCCGAGTCTATGCTTTAAATCTTCTATTCTTCTAGAATATAAATACTGCTGTACAATTTGATTATTGTTCTTAGTAGGATTACTAATTGTGTTTTATTCTTGTTGAGATTTGTCTTAATTCTGTCTTTTTTTTGTTAGTCCTGAAGAGTTGGATCTTTCCTTACAATCTGGTAGTATCGATGAATCTCAGACAAAAGCCAGAAAGCGAAGTAAACAGTCACTTCCTGCACCCCAGGTAGATATTTTTGTTTTGTAGTAATTAATTCCTCATTAACTTTGTCAGGGAAATGGTTTCTATGGTTCCTGCCCTTTCTGGAAAAGTGAATTAGGGATTTAATAGTATTTTCCAGGTCTGGTTAAGTCTGGAAAAGTAAAACTAGAGTATGGAAACATATTTATACTTCCTTTTTCTGTTCACCCATGAATCCATCATTATTTGGCCATCAAACTCTTCATTTTCTTACAATCTGGGTTGTTTGCAGGTTTTGTATTCAAGCTCCAACGCCTGAAAATATGTCCTGTCAAGTTTTCTATTTAAAAACTGGCTAAAAAAAGAACAAAGAGATATAAAAATAAAAAAAATTTAAATGGAGAAAAAGTAAGGACTTTTCACATTGTGAAAATCGTCTAGGTTTCCTGTTTCAATTTTGGTATTTTTAATTTACCCAATGGAGCTATCATTTTCAGTTGTTATTAAAGGTCAAAATTGTGGACTCCTGCTGTTGTAGATGCCTAGCTTAGGACACAGTTGCTCCCAGTTCACAACATATTCTTAAATAATTCTCTTTCATGTAAAGCCACCAAAGAGACCCAGGCGTAATGCTGCATTGAGAGTGACATCCAGTACCAGCAGCAGCCCCATCCCGAACCCTCCTGACCCCTCCCAGCAGCAGCCATCGCCGTCCCAAAGGACATCCAGAAAGCTGTCCTCTAGACGTGTGACGAGCGAGGAGAGCCAGGGGATCAGTGCAAAGGATATCTATGATGCTGTGTGCTCTGGAAAGAGCGCCATGGTGGTGAGTACAAGGTTGTGAGGAAGCAAAAAGCTCACTGAGGGGGGAAGGTAATGTTACTCACTTCAACATGAAGGGAGGGCGGTGCTAAAGGAGACATATGTAATGAAAAGTGAAACAAGCTGACAAAAAGAGAGGTGATTATGTGCTGTCAGTGGCTGACTGATGTGGCCTTAAAGAATTGCCTTTGATAAGCAAAGAGGGAGGGAGAATATCGTTGGGTCACAGAGTCAATGATTGACAACACTAACCATTCCCACTATTGTTCTGCTACTGTCTGTTCTGGGTAAAGACTAACAGGTTAGATCCACATAACAAAAAGAAAGGAACTAAATCTGCATAGAACCCAAGTAAATAGTTTAATACATATATGTATAAAGTTACAGTTAAGTAAAAAAGATTTCAGGTTCATTCACTCATACTGAGTGAATGAATCTGAAATCTATGCTGTTATTGTAAATGAATTCTGTCTGATTTGATGTGTGTGCGACTTCCTGTCGATCCAAAGACGGTGGTGGAGGAGTGGCTGTGCAGCTACAAACAGAGCCAAGAGGAAGGCTTGCTGGTGCTCATCAACTTCATTGTTCAGTCCTGCGGATGCAAAGGTCAGAGGTTAAATGGGAGGCCAGGGAGATGCTATTTTCTATTTTGGGGGGGGATCACAGTTATAGAGATTTTTTTTCTCCACTTTCAGCTCAGGTTGTCATCTGTGGTATTGATTTCTGTGAGGTTAACAAGATTAGATTTAAGCTAAGGGAACATGAAAATGAATGTTCTAAAATGTATCTTCTAGTCATGGATTTTATTTAGATTCTAATGTAGACCTTTTTGCTCAGGTGTGGTGAGCAGAGAGATGTATGAAAGTATGGAAAATGCTGAAATTATCAGCACACTAACAAAGGAGTTCAATGAGGTAAGAAGGAAAACAAAGGCTCGATTTATGAGTTAGATTTGGCTAAATATCAACAGTAAAACTGTTTATATATCTTTGCAAGTGAATCTTTTTCTGTCTTCTCTGTTTAATTGAAGCGGGAATTAGATTCAGAAATCTCGTCATCTCTCTGTCCCAAGAGATTGTGATCCAAAAGATGGCGCACAGCGCGTTTGAAAAAGCTAATTACAATCTAATGTTGATAAATGAACTCATTAATTAGTTAATCATCACTATTTTTGTCATTAGCAGAATAAACCACAGGCTCCATATTAATATACAAAACAGATTGCAGAATATTAGATGTTTCATTTGTCTGCGGCTGATTGGTTTGTGGTTTGTTCTCGTCTTTGGCCAGGATTCTGTGAACTACCCGCTGATCACCCCCGGTCCTCAGTTTAAGCGTTTCAAAGCTGGTCTGTGCGAGTTTGTTCGGGTCCTGGTCCACTCGTGTCGCAATAGTCTCGTTTACGACGAATTTCTCTTCCCTTCCCTGCTGGCTCTGCTCACCGGTTTGTCTGACTCCCAGGTCAGAGCCTTCAGACACACCAGTACTTTACTAGGTAAGCAAACCAGTACATCACAGGTAAAAAAAAAAAAAAAAAAAAAGTGGTACCTCACCTGATTCTTACTGATTTGAATCCATATACAGTGCCTTAAATGTTACTAAACATTTCTACATTAACAAAATAGCAGATTATAGTGAAGTGTAATTAGAAATATACCTAATTTGGCCTAAATATATATATAATCCCCTTTAATTTGATTTGTCTTAATAAAGTTCAGTGAAAATAACAGCCTTCAGCTCTAGACAGTCTCAGAACTAAATCCAGTTGGGACTTTTGGTGTTCACATGCACTCCATCCAATCTAACTGAGCTGGACGTATTTTGTAACAAAAGACTGGGTAAAAATTTCAAGATGTACAAACCCAGCTGGGACTGCAGGGAAGATTCATTCTAAAAACTTTGGGTGCTGAATACCAAATCCCACATTTTATACACCAATTTATGTCGGTCCATAAAAAATCCTATAAAGTAAATTGTTTCAAGTTGTCAAAATGTGAATCACTTCAAGGTGTATGAATATTTTTCAGATTTTAGATTTTTAGATATTATTTTTCTGTGTTCGGTTTTAGCCATGAAGCTGATGACGGGGTTGGTGGACGTGGCTGTGGCGGTATCGGATCAGCTGCAGACCACGCAGCGGCGATGCGACATCGAAAACGGCAAGAGTCCACGTGACCGAGGATCAGGCCGACTGGAGGAACTGAAGACCGCCATCAGAGAGGTAAAACACTCAAACGCTGACTTAGCTGTAGAATATGACATTGTTAGATTGTGAAGACTTTGAAATCAGTAATGATTTACCACAGAAGAAAGGTTCTGATATGGCTAATATTCCATGTCTTTGCACAGACTTATCTGCTTAATAAACTCAGCTTCTATGCAGCAAAATTAAATTGACCTGAGTGCTGTTCTCATCGTTCTTCACAAAAGCTTCAAAAATCACACAAACTGATTAAAATTTGCTCAGAAGTACTGTTTAATCCAACAGTACCACTTGAGTCATGTCATCAAATTAAACCAGAATCTGTTTGTTTTTCTAAATGCTGTGAATATTTAACATTAACTTTAATATCATTAAAGAGCTCAAGTGGTATAAATAACAAAATTCTAAAAGTTCATCGCAGGATCTGCAGCAGAGTTCTGCTGATGTTCATATGAATGTGAATGCCTGACCAATCAGGAAGAGGCTGCACTAAGTTTTAGAGGAGCAAAGCAAGAAGGAAACCTCTTCTCTCTAAGGATTTTTTATTTCAAAGATAAATAAAAGATAAAACTAGATATCAATTTGTCAATATCAACTATTAAGGAGTTTTATGTAGAGGAAAATGTGGTAACATTGTGATTGTAATCTTACTGTAAAATGTGATGCTGCTCTAGCTTTGAAATTCACATCTTAAAGATAAATAATAACAAAAAGGTAATTGTCTTTGTAGTATTTGTGTTAAACAAAACTTTTTCAAACATTTTCCCCCCTATTAAAACAACTCAGATTTGTTGAAATGATAATCTATGACAGCAACACATTCATGTTTCTCACTCGTTTTGTCATTCACAATTTTGATCTCAATCCTGCTGCTTCTGAATTCTGTGAAGCCTCTATGATATTTGATCCTGAGAAGTAAACTGTGTTTTTAAAGCTAATAATTCTATGAGCAGGGGGGGATGTTGAAACAATAATTTATAAATGTAGTAGAGAAGAAAACCTGGCAGTCCTGCATTTCTCTATATCTGATGTCTGTGTCTATGTTTTATGTTTTTAATGTAGCTGCAGGAGAACCGAGAGGAACTCTCATTCATGATGAACGCCACCTTCCGTGGCGTCTTTGTGCACCGCTACCGCGACCGACTGGCAGACATCCGTGCGACGTGTATTGAGGAGTTGGGACTTTGGCTGAAAATGGATCCTGATAACTTCCTCAATGACAGATGCTTGAAATATTTGGGATGGACGTTGCATGACAAGGTAAACACAGATGTGGTGAAACAGAAGGTGTTTCACCACAAGAGTAAAGAATATATTGAACACCCCTCAAAATCATGGACTCTCCATGATCAAAATGATGTGCATTTTCTGGGGTCCACCCGAGTGGACCACCGTTTTCATTGCAGTGCACTGACTCTTTCTGTCAAAGTTCCCTGTCAAGCTCCCAATCAGAACAGTTGGAGAACTGAAAGGGAGCCTTGAGCAACTTTATTTTTTTTTTGTTTGTTTTTTGCTGTTTTTTTGTGAACTCATCCCCATTTTTATTCACATTATTGCTCTTCCTTCACTTTCATATCATTTTCTATTTTTATTTTGCAAATATTTGTATGGTTTTCTCTTCGCTCCAGGAGCATTTTAGATGATCAGGCATTGAAGATGTCTGTCTGGAGTTCCCTATTGGCCAAAAACCTGAAGAAATAAAAAATACTTTGTTCAGCTTTTGACTGCAGATAAGCAGAGACAACACAAGGCCGGTTCTTTGTTTCAAAGTAATCTTTATCCACACTCCAGTTACTTTTCCTTGGAGTTTACTTTGGCAGTGTTTCATCTATTCATCAAGATTTCTTTTTTTTTTTAGCCTATTTTGTAAGAATCATGTACACAATGAGAAACAGCCTTTCAGAACAAGCTTCCCTGAGTGTGTGCGCAGGATGCAGAAAAGCATGTTACTGTACTTTTGTTTTCTATTTTCCTGCAGCAAAGTCCAGTGCGTCTGCAGTGTGTGCGTGCCCTGCAGGGTCTGTACCAGGAGAAGGAGTTCATTGGCCGCCTGGAGCTTTTCACCAGCAGATTTAAAGTGAGCCGTCCCTCTGGATTGGACTCGCGCCTCATTTAATGCCTGTTTTCTTCCCGTCCTTCCCCCCCAAGTCTGCATCTGTCTGCTTCTTTTCCCAACATCTGTCTCCAATCTATTGTTTGCGCTTTTTGTTTTGTCTCTATTTTGTTGCCTGTCTGTGTTTCTCCACCCATTTTTCTTCTCTCTGTATTTTAATGCCTATTAATTTTTTTTTTGTCTTTGCACCACTTCTGTTTGTTGGTATGGTCCCATCCTTTGTCTGGGCTTGTGCCTGGTTGTGTTAATTGCCGCCAATTACCCATAGATAAAAAGCCCTTCTCAAATACATAAAACCCCTCTTAAGCCACATGTGCTGCTGCAGATAAATGGTCTTTTTTTCCGTCATGGCTTACATCCTAATCAGCGAGTAAGCGTGTGTGTGTGTGTGTGTGTAGGTGCATTTATGCATATTATTTGTCAGTCTGTTTGACTGCTGGCACGATTGTACGTTTATCTCTGTGTGTGTGTATTGCGGTGCGTAACTGAATTTCTGTGTGCTCAGGAAAGGATTCTCAGCATGGTGCTGGACAAAGACCCAGACGTGGCAGTGGAAGTGGTCAATCTGTTGCTGATGATCCAACAGTGAGGGCTTTCTCTGTCTCTGAGGGTTTCTTTGTTGATGTAACGAAGGAATATTTTTAGTAGATTTAAAAAAATAAATAAATAAGACAAAAGATGCCATCTTAATTTAAATTGTTTAGGGTTTTAATTCTGATCTTCAATAAAAACAGTTACAATGATCAGGTTTTTACAGAGTATTAATAGAAATTTCACATTTGGTACCCATAGTTTTTTTTTTTTTTTTTACATCTGGTTTTGGAGGCAAGCCAAGTCCCCCCAACATCCCACCTCATAATCCATAACAACTGAAGAATCTGTTATCAGAATATAATGTCTTTGTCCAGGAACTACACAATCAGAGCTTTGCAGGTACATATAAGGGTAATGGCTATATAATGTCCTCTTAAAAAATAAATTCTTAGCAGACATAGCAAGATTTCTAACCACTTATAAAAATGTGTGATTATTTCAGTAATGAAAAAGATAAGCACCTTTTAGGTTTACAGTTGTTGCCTTTATTTTATGTACAGTCCCTCAAGAAAGTAGAATAGAATAGAAATAGCCTCTATTGTTGCACAGTGAGGAAATTCAGGTGCAACATCAGTGAAGTGACAGATGTTTGAGTCACACAGAGATAAACGTATAAAATATGCAAAAAACACATTAAGAGTGATGCACAGTAAGGCAAAATTATAATATAAAAACTGAAATTGTGTAATACAATCCAAGAGATATGCAACTGAGTAGAGGATGATATTTTAAAAAAGTAAAAAAAAAATGTGCATGTATATTTATTTGTGCATTAAAAACAGACCACTTACAATTTTTGAAAAATAAAATCACCAACAGAAATGTTGTTTAAATGAGTAAAACTGCAAATACCAGCAGGGATGAAAACACAGGGTCTCTAATAATGCTCCTTTGTGCACTTAGAAGGCAGATTGCTGAATCTGAAGAGCACAAAAGAGGGTTGGAGTCTTGGCTGGTTCTGTGATTAATCATCTTGTCCAGCCTGTCCGCTCAGGTGGACGGCCGTATTTTTGGTGTCTTAAATTTTGGGATGATTCAACAATTCTTTGTGGGATGTTTTAAAGATTTTGAATCTATTTTGGACTCTAACCCTGCTTAAAACTTTTCCACAGCTTAATTTCTAACCTATCTGATGTTTTCCTATTTACTATTTTGTCAACCTCTGCTGGGAGTTGCTGGCACTGGTTTTTATTTAGAGGCATTAAAATAAATGGAGATAAAATTAAAAGCTTATAAGTTATATTTGAAAAAAAATAAAACCATGTCTCCGTACACTTACTTCCACTTTATAAATATGAACTATTTTATGTTGTGCTATCTCATAAAGTTTGACATTCTAACATGTAAATACTTTTCCAAGGCAAAGTTTTTATTTTAAGAGTTTAGACTTTTATCTTACATTGTACATTGTTGAATGACATTTCTTTTGACTCATTAATTAAATGGTTTGGAATTGACTGCGTTGCCCGTTTGTTTTGACACTTGCAGCAGCACAGAAGACGACTTGATGGAGGAGGAGTCCGGCCACATCTACCCCCTGGTTTACGCGTCGCACCGAGGCCTGGCATCTGCAGCTGGAGCCTTCCTGTGCCACAAGTATGTTCCATGTCACAAAAATCATTAACTCCTGCTGATCCACAGTAGTAGCACTGAAAGTAGTTCTTCTTTTTTCAGCAGTTCATTTTTGAATAAGTTCTTTGTTTCCCTCAATTTACTAGTTTGTTTATGTGTGACAGGCTGAAACGTGTGGTTACCACCCAAAGCCGGGATGATAATGATAAAAGCAACAATGCAGCGTTTTTTCAAATACTCATCTCCTTCTACATCCAGAGTGAGGTAGCCATTTTGTTTTTGTGATCTCTTAATTTCTGTCTCTTGCTTCTCCTGAACTGATGTTCTCGGCGTGTTTTTTCAGTTCCTTTTTCTCCCTCACAGATCCCATATTTTCTTATTTTTGTAATTGAAGTCGCAGTGTTGTATTTTAAAATATTGAAGCGGTTTAATCTGAATTGTTTATGCAACAGTTCCATGAGCATGGTGCATACCTGGTGGACAGTCTGTGGACTGTGGCCGGCTCTGAGCTTAGAGACTGGGACACCATGACCGCTTTACTGCTGCAGGATTCTGGTGAGGAGTGCTAAGGGTGTGAGTGGCTCAAGCTGTGTGTGCAAAGTTGCATTTAACTTCATGCATTATTTCTACTTTGATTTTACATTCTTTTTTTTATAGTTGCCGATGATAATATCTGTTCTGGGAGGTCAACTCTTTTCCTCTTTTTGTCTTTGCCTTCTTGTTGCCAGGTCTGATGTATGAGGAGGAGGGGGCGCTCCTGGAGATCATGTTATGTGCCATCAGACAGGCAGCTGAGGCAACGCCACCAGCTGGGAGAAGTCAGGGCAAAAAGGTGTGAATGAATGTTTGCAATAGCTTCATTATTTTGTTTTCACAATCTAGTTTTAAGCTATTGTAGATGTTTTCCACAATGCATTTACTCGTTTTGTCAAACACAAACAAAAATTGTGGTTACATTTTGTCTCCTCTGACACATATTAGATCCTGAGTATGAAGTTGAAGAAGATTCAGGAACAAGACAGGACTCGCATTACCACACATTTTATCCCTGTACTCCCACAGCTGCTTTCCAAGGTGCACAGCTGAACTCATTTATGATACTTTATTTTTATGTACACTAATAGAACATTGTTTCAATGTAAAACTTTAATCTGCCTGTAGTACTCAGCTGATGCAGAGAAGATGAGCCTTCTCCTCAGAGCTCCTCTTTACTTTGATCTGGACATGTACAGCAACACTCAGTGGCTTGAAAAGGTAAGGAAGAGGTCATAAATGGCCTCACCAGATTTGTGAAGCCATAGAGATTCATATTTCATTTTCTTGATCCATCCTTGTTTCTCTCAGCATCTGGACCTGCTGCTGTCCCAGATCTGCACCATTGTGAAGAAGCATACTGACACTGCTGTGCTGCAGGCCTGCGCCCTGCTGGTCAGCACCCTCTGCTCAGAGAGCCATACCTTCTCCTCCCGTGCCCACCTGGTCTTCGGTCAGCTGATGGACGAGCTGACCGAATGCTTCAACTCCTACCTGAGCGACTTACTGCAGGTTCGAAAATCTCTCTGAGAAGCCCGCATACCACAAGATACAGCTTTATAAACACCTCTATGTTTTGAAAAAGTGAAGATAATTAAGAAGAGCAGACTGGCTCTTATTTCCTCTTTCAGCCTTTCAGTCGGTGTGTTTTATTACTTAGGGTACAGCAGATGAGGATGGAGTATACAATGCAGCTTCGGCCTTGAAAAGGATTGCTGCCTTGTGCAGGTGAGCTTGTATAATAGATAAGCTTTGTACTGATGATGCTTTTCATTAGAGATGCGTTTGACTCTAAGCTTTGTGTGTTTTCAGTGCCAAGGACCCGACTAGATGGGAGCTGCTTGATTCCTGCATGGAGTTGCTGAAAAACAGGATAGAATCCTTGGATTTTGACACTGAGGTTTAAAGCAACATTTTATGTGATAATATAAAGGCTGTTCAGGTTGATTAGGGTTTTACCTCATGAGAATGATGAGAGTAAGGCAGTATAATGAAATGTCAGATATGGCATGTATGTCATAGCTTCAAAGCCCTACAATCGAAGTTAGCTAGAATAATAATAAAGTTGACTATTGTTTTTTCCTCTGTGTTTCATTTGAGACATGTTCTTTCATGTCTGAAGGAGTTGCAGGAAGTCTTTTTTTTGTTCAAACAAATATCAACAGAAATTATTTTCAACTTGTTTCTGTGTGATTTCAGCTCTTGGTGGCGGCTCTGAAGTGTGCAGCTTTTCACCTCATGTGGGCAAAATTGAATGCAGTCGACCTGAATCCAGCTGAGGTGCTTGTTTCTGTTTTTAAATCAAATTTACTTTTTTCCTTTAACAAGCAGCCTTTATTCCGACAGTATCTGCATTAATTTAAGCCAAATTACATGGTGCAGATTACGTCACAGACAGTTTCAGTCTGTTAGTGGAGATCTTAGCTGTTTGTAGAGCCATTTTGTGTCAAACAATTCATCAGATAGTTTACCTGCAAGCAAATCATGCAAAAAATCTTTAAAAGTCTGAAATCATAGGATCATTTTATATACCCTGACCGCATTAATTCATTCATTAATGCATAATTTGACTAGTATTTCATGCCTAATCTTCATGTCTTATCGCTCTCGTTAAAGACAAATGCACTCAATGTTATTCACCCTCGTTAATTGTCCAAGCTAACATTTTCCTACATTGCTCAAATATGCAAGTTTTTCATACTTGAAATACTTCTTCAAAAATACATTGATTATTAATTAATTGTTACTCACAAGCAAATATCTTTGAATTACCGCCTCCTACTTTGACTTTCCTAATGCTGTTGATAGAGAGTCCAATGACAGAGACGTTTATGTTTAACAATTATTTCACTGTTTAACTATAATGTTTTATAATTACAGTCTTTCTCTCTGTTATACCTCTATTTCTCAACTTTTTTCCCAGGGTGACTTAAAGCATCTTAGGAAAGAGGTGCGTTTGTTTTGCAGAATCTGCCAGACTTGTTTGTCTCTTGACCAGACCGAGATACGGGATCAGGTAAAAGATTGATGAAAATGAGCATCATCCTTTGTCCTGACTTCATAGCCAGAAAATAAAGTAAAAACACTTCAACTTTAATAGAAATTGCTAATAAAAGGTATTGACTATTGAATCAGAATCAGCTGACCATTTAAACCTAAATCAACGGCCAATTCTGATCTGCTGATATTAGATTGTTTGTGGATCTTGAATTTTACTTGGTAAAACTAGAACCTGAAAAAGTCAATTTTCTTTTTATCTTCGCATTCTTAGGCATTTGAGCTGCTGTGTGACCTGCTGCTGCTGTACGGAGCAGTTTCTGTCCGCGGTGAGCCTGTCCTCCGGACGCTGGTTCACCTGCCGTCCGACTCTCTGCGCGCTGAGTTGGCGTCTTTCCTCCTGGACTACGTCTTCAACGACAGCGAAAATATCGAGCTTGATGGTACTTTTATACCAACTCGTATCGTAGTGCCAGCTCTGACCTGTGACAGTTCCAGCAGCAGATTAAGTAGAAAAGCAGACTATTTTCTCAGATCATCCTTTTGCACATTTTTCACTTTTTCATGTTTTCTTTCTGAGAATGTTTCATCATATTCCTCCCAACACCAGTAGATTCTGGTGTGGAATATATTTATGTGCTGTTTGCTTCTACCTTATAAACATCTGAATCCCCTAATCAGAAAAGTAATCTCACATGATCTTGTATTATATGCATTTTTTTTTTCTAAACCTAGCTCTTGTATTTTTAGATGAAGGTTTGGAACAGAAGGTGGCTCTTCTGCAGAAGAAACGCAACCAGCTGGGTGGCTACTGTAAGCTGGTCCTCTACGGCGTCCTGGACCTGTCTGCTGCCACCAATGTCTTCAAGCACTACAGCAAGGTGAAGTAATGATTCGTCTTTATGTGTGCTCAGCACGGCTGATTGTCTTTTTAGTCCTGAATCATTCTTGGATGAATTAGCGAGATTTGGAAAGGCTATTAAAACTAATTAATATCGAAGAGGATGTGTGGAAAGTGGAGGAAGGCGATAAAATTTGTTTTGGAACAAGCGAGGTGCAGAAGATGAGTCATGGAGAACAGCAGCTAAAACAAGCATCCACGACGTGAACGGAGTGGATTATTTGCACCGTCAGACACTTGCAATTAAAGTACCTTAACATTTTGTCATATCTGGTTTCTTACAGTATTTTAAAGACTTCGGTGACATCATAAAGGAGATGGTGAGCAAGAGCAAGCTCATCAACCCCATACAGAGCGCCAAGATTGTGTGCCTCAGCCTGCAGCAGGTGTGCTCCTCATTTCACTGTTATATAGGGTGGGAGTGCGTGGCAGCAGATGTACAGGAAGGAAAAAGTCAAACAAAGATTGTATGTGATGAAAGATGTGCACATTGTACTGATTTGTGCCCATGTAGGAAACTAAAAACAGTTGATACCGAACATATAGTATTTTTTCTATTACAGAAAATATTTTTTCTTTGCAGTCTGATATTTAATACCTTAATGTATGAAAATGTGGCAGAAATGTGAGTTTGGATGCACCAATCAGATGTTTAGAGGCAGGTCTCTATTCACCATTTTCATAAAGCTCTGACCTGCCTTTGCTGATTTTTAGACTATTCTGAATCCTCTTGATGGATTATAAATAACAATTCCATTATTTTTTTGCACCTTCTCTATAAACTGTAAATTAACTTATTTTTAAGATGTTGTTTATTGCTAGATAAAATAATGATTTTACATCATTTAGATTATTTTTCTCTGCAACATAGATAATCTATAAATACAATAAAATCTTCCAGCTTATGGGACAGATGTATTTATACTGGTAAAAAAAATTATTGTAGCACATCTCATATATAAGAAGCATTTTAGCTCGCTGTCTGTTTTTATTTTTATTTATCGTTTCAAAATAAATAACAGGTGTCAGATGTAACATTTGAAAGGAAAAAGCTTTTATTTACTCTTATGTGAATTGTTAAATAATTTATGTTTACTGTAACTGCACAGGAGTGTGAATAAGTCTTATATTCACACAGAGTGAGAGAGAGCAGTCTGTTACACATCTCTGCAGCCAAACAGAATGTCACTATTGTCTCAACTAGAAGATGATTAATGGATTGACATTTTAAACTGCCTGTACCATCATAATTAGCAATTAGTGTGATTAGACCGGTTAGCATTATTGTTAGAGGTCCATGTGTGCTTTTACAATAGAGTAAATTGATAATTAACTATAATAATCCAAAAATTGTCAACATCTCCTAATCCAACTTCTTCCTCGGGATAAATAAAGTCTCTTCAAAACAAAATTCAAAACTCTTGTTTAGTAGAATTACAGCCATTTTTTGAATCACACTTGGTATCCAGCCGAACTGAAAGCTGGTGCACCGTGTCTGTGTATTCCTGCAGACACATTAAAGGTTTCACTATGGAGCATGTTTATGTGAAGTCATGCCTGTGTGTGCTCAGCTGTTCTCTGAGATGCTTACGGAGGGCCACGACCAGCAGGATTTCACCGAGATTAGAGAGTTGGCTCGAAAGCTGGCCATGAGCTTTGGCGTCGATCTGCATCGTTCCCGCAAACAACTGGTGGCACTGCACCTGTTAGTAACACATTTCTCTAACACACACTATTTCTCTTAGCTTTATAATGCTCAACATGTTAACTTGAATATGTTAACAATTTCAAGTGTGGTATCCTGAGGAGTATTTTTTTTACGGAGTTGCTTTTTGGTTTGTGCAATAATCTCTAAAATGTTTTTCTCGTCAGGGACGGGATCCGTTTTGCATTTCGTGTGCTGCAGGAAGGAGAGGAGTGTCCAAACGTGGCGTTCCTAGAAATCCTCAGCGAGTTCAGCTTCAAGTTGCTTTCACAGGACTGCGCCCAGCTGTGAGAACCCCAAAGGACAGCTCATTTGCGTTCATACAAACTTAATTACTCTCACATCTAACAAAGTTTGTCTGAGTATCATTCTATGCTGTTAAATGGGAGTTTCAGGAATTTGAAATTGTGCCTGGGCTGATTCAGCTCACTCTTCAAAACATTTTGTTTTATACAGCCTTTCTGCTGAGAGCAGTTATTATTTATATTAGGAACAACAGGTGAATTCATGCAGTGTGTGTGAGACAGCATGTATTGTAAAACAAGGTCTTATTGATTTAAAAAGGCGAAATGTCATGTGACCCTGAGTCTAGGTTTTCCCTCAATAACAACTTCCACACCAAAGAATGATGTTTCCAGAGTGACCTGGTAGTTGTCAGGAATGATGCATCCACTTAAAAGAAAAATATTCGTTTTGTTTCGCGTGTTTTTTTGTTGTTGTTTTTTTTTACCAGATTTTCACTAGTCGAGATGGGTAAAGCCGCAATGTCTGCTTATAAGCCAATAACAAAATAAAACCCTTTTTTCTCACCATAACTCCAGCATTGCAGGGATGCCTCCATTGGTATCAGGTTTAGATTTACTGCTCCTCTTGTTTCTCTTTAATCTGCCCTCTTGCCAAAATCAGATCAGACATTCAACAAAGAGTCTTCTGGTCTTTGTCCTTGAATCCTGTCGCTCTTTCATTCCCTCCCAGAGCCCAGTTTCTGAAATCTGAGTGTCCCAGTGCTGCCCTCTCCTGGCCGTCAGTTGAACTGTATCGCCGTTCTTTGGAGTCTCGCACCTCCAAGTACAAAGATCCAGAGGAGGGAAGCAAAGCCATCTCCTCCCTTGACACACCTGTGACCAAACGCAAAAGGATAACAGCTCAGGGTGACACTGACTTATTTTTTTAACAGTAGTATTTAAAGAACAAACGTTTTTGTAATAAAGTAGTCATAAAATGCTTGTTGGTAGACTCTTACTTGTGGTTTGTCTTGTCCAGGGTCAGCGTCTAGCACTGTCAGAGGTTCACTGTTGGAGAGCAGCAGCATCCAGAGCCACCTTCACACTCCAGCCCTCACTTCCACTGTGCTAAAACAAAGAACCAAACGGGCAGCTGCCAAGAAGCCCACGGCCGCAGTGTCGGACAGAGGGAGCATCCCGACTGAGCTGGAGTCGGAAGATGAGTTCTCCTGCGGGTGAGTTGGATTTTATTGTCACAACATCTGCAGAGTTCACCACGTCTGTGTCAGACTGCTGGGAGTAAGTTGGACGTCTGCCAAAAGCAGCAATTTGGTTTCAGTAAATGACTACCAGGCTTTTTCCCGACCGACAGCAGGCCAGTCTGCCCTCCTTTCTAATTTAATAATAATGTTTCCAGACAAAAAGGAAAGTGGATATTGAAATAAACCAGGCTGTATGGAATATAGAAATTAGGTTACGAATTCCAGTTGGTTTTTTTTATTGCTCCTGCAGGTCCAACATGCGAAAGGCAAAGCCAACCAAACGTGGAAAAGCTTCTTCTGTGCAGACGTCTACACAGCAAGAAGATCTGGATTCTCACCTCAATTTGTAAGGCTGATGTTTGTTTATTTTTGAAAATTCTGCTTTTAGCCATGGAAAAATAATGACTCCCGTTATTGTTACCCAGGCTTTCACTGATTGAAGATGACATTTCAAAAAGGGCTGGGAGTGATATTTCAGGAGAAGAGGAGCCTGAGATAGAAGATTACGAAAGTGACAAAGGATCTGAATTTACACTGGTAAAAACATCAATGTTTTGAAAATAAGTAAAACTTATGTTTTTATGTGTATCTATAAGGGTCTTTTCGCACCTGAAAAATGGTGCACTCGGTTAGATTGGAGTCCAAAACTAACATTTGCTACATTTTCAGCTGGTGCAGTTCGCTTTTACATCGCCTTGTGTCAAATGAACCAAATCCTTCAAAAGTGGCGTCAAATTTTAGCAGTTGTAAGATTTCTCCTTTGTTTTTGGTAAAAGACCACGAGCCATTTCTCCCTCTAGCACTAGACTAACACATTTGTTTTGGTTCTATTTACCCAGAATGCTATGCACTCTAGTCTGCTTCTTGCATTCACATTCAAACTACACCAAAATTCACTTCAATCAAACCAGAACCTTGGATTTTAGGCAGACAATATTTTGCTTTTTTTTGGTCCACATCAGAGTTTGAATATGCATTCACACATCCCCAAATAAACCAGAGTTTGACTATAGTGGACTAAACAGGGCTTTAAGTATATGTAAGTAGAATGAAAGATAGTCTGCTTGAGCTAACCGCCATGGTGCTGCGCTCAAACTTATTACAACACAGATTAAAGAACCATTTTTCAGGAGGGTCTGCGTCTCTTTCTAATGCTTAGAATCATGATGTAGAATATTCCTGTGAGGTTAGAACTCTTCTTCTAGCATTACGGCAACTTGTTTTTGCTGCTTTAGTTGGTTTAGAGGTGGAGAAAAGGGCATGCACCTCAAAATTTCACTCAGACTCAGTGGTGCTGGTTGCCTGGAAACCAAAAAGAAGCAGCACATCTTTTCAAGCTGCAGTGTGAACGAAGAGTAAAGCTTTCTGCCAAAGAAAAACCCTTATATTAACTGATGCAGAGGAGTGGAAGTGGCGGTGAGCAATGTTATTGTAAATGCACAAGAGTTTTGGCGCTTTCAGCTCTTGAGTCTAAATAAATGAAGAGCAGTGTCAGATGCCTGTGGCACTTCTCCTAAAATATAGAATAAAAAAACAGCTTCAACCACCTGCAGAGCTATCTTTCCAGTTAGAGCTGTGCTAATCCTAAAATTATTATGACTTGGACACAGGATTGGATTCTTTGCAGTGTGTGGAATACTGTTTGCTTGTACACGAGGAGAATCTGCATCTGATAACTTTTTTTTTTTTCCCCTACAGCCATCAACCCGCCACACCTCAGCTAGCATCCTTGATCAGCTCTTTGACTGAGAACAGTTTAGGTTCGTCTCAGCATTTCTGCATGTTCTGAGTTTGCACCAATCATTTCTGTGAAAAAAACTCATGTGTTTTCCTAAAATTGTTAATCATACCTTCTAAAGTTTGATTCTGACTACTATTTTTAAAATGTAGAAAAAGTTCAGACTACATTTTTAGTTAGATCACTGTCTGCCAACAGTAAGCTAAAAGTTTTCTCCTATTTTGTTGTTACTGTCACTTTGTTCAGCACTTTTTGTTAAATAAAATGATTAATGTTACAAACTTGTGCTAAATGTTTCTGAAAATTGCTTGACAAGTGATGCAAATGTATTTCCAAACATTGTTTTTAAAAAGTTGTTGCTGTTTTTGTTCTACATTAAACATTCATATTGTAATTTTGTATTCAACAGAAGACAATTCAGTTAAATTGTCCAAAAGTTGTTGAATTCACATCTCACATTTTTGTTGTTTTAGTTTAGATATTAAAAAAAAACAAGGGGACAGTTTAATGTTTTATTATAAACTATATGTTGGCAAAAATCATACAAGACTGCAAACGAAAAGTGTGAATTTATTGAGCTCGTGTTATAAAGTTTTCAAGATTAGTTGTCCTACTGGAGGCATATTTGTGTATCAAATCCTATTATCACATTTCGCGCCTGTTCCTGTGGTCATGTGACACTCTACCTCCTGCAACTTTCGCGCCATTGCTAAAGCCCGCCTCCTGCCGCCGTAAGACACGACGCGATTGGCTGCTGTGGATGTCAGAGTGGCGCCAGTTCTTCCACAGCGACCGAGGAGAAGTGCTGGCTGCATGTGAATGAATTCAGGGCTGTGGTGTTAGAAAAACAGTCAAATTAATACATAAAACTGCACTTTTACTCGGTTACAACTGAAGGGTATTGGAGTCTCATTTCACTTGACGCTCAACGCTACAAGACATGGCTCGTAAGGATTATGAGGCAGAGAAAGGTAAATACTTGCAGATCTTACAGCAACAAGTTGGCCCGTAGTGACTAACTCCTTAAAAGATGCTTAAAAATGTAAAATAAATGTATGACTGCGTGAAATGGAAAGATATTGATTAAATTGGTTGGAGGTGTAAACATAATTTTGAAATAACGTTTACAGCAGAGTTCTTATCGAATACTGTTGGTTTGTATAAATGTGTATGAATCTGGTTTTATAACCGGCGCAGTAAGAGAATGGCGTTTTTAAGTTTTTCATAAACTTTTCGGAGCATTTTTTTTTTCAGCGCAGTTGTAAGTAAGCAGTAAGCATCGTGAGCTTGTGACTGCTCGGTGACCCGGATGGATCCTTAAACAAAGGAGCAGGCGCCACTGAGCAGCCACATGTCCGACCATAACTACGTTTTCAACGGAATTTAGTCCTACAATAGTCAGTGTTCGTGGAAAGGTTGCCATCTTATTGGGGGAGTTCTGTCATGGTTTCGTCTGAAAACACAAATTCTGTGTAAGGGCACTTGAATAAAAGTGCCTGTCGCAACGTCTGTGAATCAAATACACGCGTTGACTTGTTAACTTTACAAATGGCTTATCTAGGAAGAATTTATATCTGCGAGTCAACAGGCTTATGACTTATAAGTGACATTAAACACGATTTTCGGGGATCTTTAGGAGCCCACAGCACGTTTCCCTGAACAAACATTGATAACTGGATGTTTTCCCTGCTTGGCTAACCATTGAGCTAGCTCTTGCACTGATGGTCAATGAGCCATTTTGTATTTAGCGCTGCGTTTGCTGACGGCTTGGTTTGAATCAGCTGCTGAGTTTAACGCTGACTTTCTACTCGGCATAAGGTCTATTCATGGTTGTGTTTAGCTTCGGAAATATATATATATATATATATATATATTTGGCTCTTTATACTTTAATTCCATTTGTGTGTGTGAAACAAAACGCACAACCCTTTTGTTAAACCTCAAAAAACGACAACGACTCTGAAGTTGGCACCCGATTCGATTCTTCCGGTTTTGCACAACTTTAAAGGGCTATTTCACAGTTTTCACGTAGTCTGAACTCTGGTCAGCTCAAGTTTCACATCTCAAAAGCTAACAATGATCAATCCTGGACTGAACCTTTCTATACAACCTGCAGTTTGTTTATAGATGATGAAAACAATGATCCTAAAATGTTTTCAGCATCACTTTGGCCAGCTTACTAGTTATGTGTGAGGAAATGTGGTTCAGATATCTATTTACTTTACAATTGTGTACTGGTTTATTTCTCTTAGAAGTTCAGCATTTAAAATATTCCAGTCTCCAAATGTAGTTGAAGATTTTTTTTTTTCCTTTCGAAAAAGTTTATTGACACTTGGGCCAAAATTTTAAAACCATGGCATTTTCAATTATATAGTTGAAGGAAATGGTTTTATTATGGTAGTGGTCTCTGTTTTGCCAACTGGCCCTTATGAAATAAAAGATTGCCTGGTCAAATCAAAAATCACTGGGATGTTGGATAATAGTTTATTGGAGTCACATAAGATTGCGTCGTGAGAGGATTATGAAAAGATACTTAAACTCGCCAGTTATCAAGTAACTACAAAATCTGCCCAAAATGCATATGAATTGGTATCCTGTGGAAGTCTCCTGCTTTTCATAACCAAAATTGTAAGAGTACAGAATTGTGAAATGACCAGCACAAAGTGAGACTCCTGAAATGGCTCTCTGAAAACACAAAAGGACAAAAGATGCTGCTAACTTAAGTTTTGCTAATAATAGTTGCCCTTGAAGGTGATCTCCTGACCATCGTGGTTTATTTATGACTTTAACCATAGAAAGTGTTATTTTGGTCCACCTTTATTCCAGGCTACTTACTTTTCCTTAAAGATGCATTTTTTTGTATGTGAAACTGTGAATTTATGTGACAGAATCAAGAAACTAATTTTGAAAAACTTCCCACACATACCTTATTGGGTAAGGAAAAAATGTCAGTGTCTTGAGCTGACCTAAGGAAAAAATTGGCACAAATTGCCTTTTTTGTTATCACATTTTGTAGGTTTTACAAATTTTACAGAACAGTTGCTTTTAATGTTTAATCTGTTTAGAATAATTCCTCCAGATATGACTCTCCTAAATTTTTAAGCTGGACCCTATTTAACAAAGCAAGTCAATTTAAAAATAAAATTGTCTTTTTTTTTTGTTTGTTTGTTTGTTTTGTTTCACAAAGCAACTGATTTAAAATTGTTAAACTTGTATTGCATTTTTGGTCTGTGTTGGATTTGCCTCAGATGTGTAGTGTTCAATAAGAGTCCAGTTTAATAAGGTAACTTAACTGCAAAGTAAAAAATATATAAATAATTAAGTTTATCTTCAATTAAAACTCATTTTCACATTGGTAGATAGACATGCAAGTTTCTTTTTGTTGAATTTAGCTAAATAATACAGGATTCACAAGTGAATCAGTATAGAATCTTTTAGTTTAGGTTTTGAACTACAACTGATCACACAACCCAAAAATAGTGGAAAAGCCCTTTATTAAAGTGCGGTTTCGGACGCTGACTTCACTTGTTAGTAATTCAATTTAAGCTTCGACTTAAATTAATAGCCTAGAGAATCCTTGGTGCCTAAACCGAAGAGTACGTGAGTCGTCAAGTGTCTGAATTAAGCAGCAACATCTAACTGCAGTAACGCAAGTTAAACTTTAAGCCAGCGGTCACAAAGCTCCGGCGTTAAATATTAAATCAGCGTCTCCTCGCTGTTTGGCGCGGTGCTTTGTAACAGCAACGCGGTTCTGCTTCTGGGTACAACCCACAGCTAACCTCGGCTAACATTAGAAGATGGCTGGCCGAGGACTGAAAACAACAACCTGGACTGTTTTTATGTGCGGAGGAATCGCGGAGGGATACCCAGTGACGGGGCACAAAAGCCATGTGCTGCTTTGTTTACAATAACATCCTCGAACATGGAAATTAACCAGCAGCGCTGCGAATTTTCTCCCGCGGCGTCAAAGTAAGTGGAGTATATTTAAGTGCTATTCTAATAGGAGTTTGGTTCCCCCTGACGCGGAAATGAATATTGTTTTTAGTTGTGGCTCTTTTGAGAAGTGAGGGGATATTTCCTAAAGAAAAAGGGAGCCGAACTGAGCGCGCTTGTTGTTGTATTTACCTACTGGCCCTGGAGCGATTTGCTGCGCAGCGCCAGTTTATTTCACTCTGAAACTGTGGTAGGAGATTCATCCAGGTGAAATATGCTTCATACTGAGCCCCAGCGGCAGTTCATGCTGTACTGTAGCAATAGTGACTCATCGAGATTACAGGATGCCATGTTACTCAACAAAAGGGGGGGGGGGGGTCGGTGCAGGACAACAAATTAGCTCCCAGCATGTAGGCCCTCTGCTGTTGTTGGGAATCAAGTATTTCTCCTGTTTTCAACTCCGAACATCTGAATTTTTCTGTGACTTTAAATAACACTCAGTTGAAAAAAAATCTTTCTTTGCAGGATGTGGTGGATTTTTTTTTTTTTTGTAAGTAAATTAAAGCTTGTATGTTTTGCAGAGAAGTGCAAAAGGTTCCTGCAGGAGTTTTACACAGAGGATGACAATGGGAAGAAGGTGTTTAAATATGGAGCACAGCTGGTGAGTCTAGTGGTGTAGTCCCAATTTTTGTCAATTTCTCACAATAAATGGTACTGAACTTTGTTCCAAGACTTTGTTTTTTTGTCCTAAGAGATTCTAATTTTCCATTATATTTCTTTCTCTTCAGTTCCTAGAACAAACTCTTCCAATTTTTAGATGAAGTGTTTAACCCACAATTTAACAAAATATATAAAAGGTGAAACACAAACCAAAAGATCACCTGAAAAAAATGTATTGTTCTATTGGAGAAATCATGATATGTTTTAATCACCGGGTCAGACTATGCGGAAAACTGTAAATTGCCTAGGATAAAGTCCAATTTTTGATGAAAAACTCACTCAAGTCTAATAAAACACTTAAATGAGCAAATCCCATTTTATTTTTCAGCTCTGTTAGATATTTTAGTAATGGTTTGCTTCCAACCTGCTGAGTTTGAGCAATTAAGTTTTTTTTTTTATTATTATTTAATTCTGCATAAAAGATCAAATGAGGTTAGAGGAATCTCAGAGAAAATTAAGAATCCATCTGTTTTATTCTTTTTAATTTTATTATATAATCAAGATTTTTAAAAAAGAAATCGCATCAGTTGTGTTTTCTCATTTTTGTTATTCGTCACTTATTGTGACAAGTTTGTCGACTAAGATTTTCCTGGACTATTTCACAGTTTAAAGTCCAATGTGATGTGAATAGTAACTCCCTTTTTTGTGTTTTTTACATCACAATCTCGGTGTAGCATGAATGCAGGGGAGGTTGAATGGAGCTCCCTTTAGGTTATGAAGTTGGAATTTTCTTGCATTTGTATGTTAATATTGGGTTATTTTTAATTCAACAGTTTTAATCACTTTTAATAGGAACGATATTTGACAACTGTTTGCAAGACAGAAGCTGCATGTTCGAGTGGACAAGCTGCTTGGATTTTGTCTGAGGAAGTCTGGTTCTGTTGGAGGCGGTGATAAGGGTTTAAAAAGTGGGTGTAACTGTGTTTGTCGACTCATCTAATTGCTTGTCTGCCCAGGTGGCTTTGGCCCACCGGGAGCAGGTGTCTCTCTATATTGAGCTGGACGATGTGGCAGAGGAAGATCCTGAGCTGGTGGAGAGCGTCTGCGAGAACGCCAAGCGCTACACGGCTTTGTTTGCTGACGCCGTCCACGAGCTGCTGCCAGAGTACAAAGAACGAGATGTATGGCGTTTTTAAGAAAAATACTTTATAAATAAAAGCCTTGCCTTGCAAATTGACTCTGTTAGGTGGATGTTGTTAATTTTGTTTTTCCTGCATGTATGTAGGTGGTGGCCAAAGACTCTCTGGACGTGTATATTGAGCACAGGTTGATAATGGAACAAAGAGGTCGGGACCCCGCTGACACCAGAGACGCCCGTAACCAGTACCCACCTGAGCTCATGAGGAGATTGTAAGTAGGACCACATTAGGATTTATTTTATACTTGGAGCTCTTCCTCATGCTCTATGATCTTTTTTTCTACAGTGAGCTCTACTTTAAAGCTCCCAGCACGTCTAAGCCCAAGGTGGTGCGTGATATTCGGGCTGACAGCATCGGCCACCTGGTCGCAGTTCGAGGCATCGTGACCCGGGCCACTGAGGTGAAGCCAATGATGGCTGTGGCGACGTACACGTGTGACCAGTGTGGTGCTGAAACTTACCAACCGGTAAGATTTGATTTATTGCTCTTACCACCAAAATCTAGCAGCGACGTTATCACAAAACTGCCCCTGTAACGACTTTTTTGTGTTCATCAGATCCAGTCTCCCTCCTTCATGCCCCTCATCATGTGTCCCAGCCAGGAGTGCGTCACCAACAAGTCTGGAGGTCGGCTTTACCTGCAGACCAGAGGCTCCAAATTCATAAAATTCCAGGAACTGCGTATTCAGGAGCATGTAAGGAATTTAAGAAAGTCGATTAGATTTGGTTAAAAAAAATATAAACGGCAGCAGATATTTTAAAACCTGCAAAAAAGGTCTGAAAGTATACACTAGACAGAGACAAATGTTTCGCATACAATCATCAAGACTTAGTTTTATATTTTTAGCTTTTAAATTTTTCAATAATTTGGTTTTTGGTTTTTCAAACTTTTGCAGTTTAATTATCCATTGACCCCTTTATTTATAGGTTGGTACTCTACATAGTGAAATTTCAACACTGTAATTTGTGTAATAATATATTATATATTTATACATGCCTATGTAACAAAGTATTTTGGTCGAGCACTGAGCCTTGTTGTACGCCGCGGGCAACCTTCAACAAATCAGACTGTGTTAAATACTGTTATCTGTTAGTATTTTAACAATTTTCTCAAGAATGTGATTTTGCTTCATTGCGATAGCAACTTTTTCACCAACAGCATCATCTCGGAGTCAAACGATTCCACAACCAACCCAAATTGTTGCTTCAATTACTGCCATTACTGCTGTTATGCTGGAGCTGTTAGAGGAAACTATATTCTTCCAGAACAGGATTTGGTCTTTAAATAAAACATCTTCAGTAAAATCTTGGACCTACAAAAGAGGAGATTGGTCCATAATTGGATGTGTCACAGCTTCACCAACAAGTGATTTTGTGCTGTCTGATATCCTACAGAGTGACCAGGTTCCTGTTGGTAATATCCCCAGAAGCATGACGGTGTACGCCCGCGGTGAAAACACGCGTCTTGCTCAGCCTGGAGACCATGTGGCCATCACAGGAACCTTCCTCCCTCTCCTGCGTACAGGATACAGCCAGGCTGTGCAGGTATAACCAATGGGAAAAAATCACTTCAGTTTGTTTTCATGCAGATGCATTTTATTAAATATTTCCCAACATGGCCGCTGTAGGGACTTCTGTCAGAAACCTACCTTGAGGCTCACAGCATCACGCTCATGAACAAAACGGAAGATGACGAGCTCGGTAACGAAGAGCTGACCGACGAGGAGCTTCGCAGCATCACAGGTTGGGATCTGGTCACCTGGTGCAACATTTGTTCCTCTCCCTGTAACTGGAGCGCCTGTTATGTGTTTTAGAGGAAGGATTTTATGAGAAGCTCGCCGGCTCAATTGCGCCGGAGATCTATGGGCACGAAGACGTGAAGAAGGCTCTGCTCCTCCTGCTGGTTGGAGGAGTGGAACAAGCTCCAAAAGGCATGAAAATCAGAGGTGAGCAGAAATCAGCCCACTCAGATGGAATGTTGTTTGAATCTAATATAGTTTTGTGCTTCAGTTATCCCCATAAAAAGTCATAATAATGGCACCATGGTTGTTGTGTTTGACTCATTTCCCCTGAAGGCAACATTAATATCTGCCTGATGGGAGATCCAGGAGTCGCCAAGTCCCAGCTGCTGTCCTACATGGACCGATTGGCTCCTAGAAGTAAGTCCCATCTCCTGTTTAATATTTTATCTACTGAGGAATTTTCTCTCTATTAAGGCTTACATGGTGAAATATTAACTTTCCATGTAGAGCCTGTTCATGCTAATCTTCTACCACTAATGAGCAGATTGTCATGGTAAAACCTTGAGTGAATTTATTACAGTATTCACACAAATTTAAAATGGATGTATAACATTAGATTACATTTTATATAATGCAATGACAATGCTATAGTTGCCTACTGTTTTTCTTTTTCTTATATTTTTTTTAGCTTGGTTGGATATTTAGAAAGTGTCTCAACCAGGGAGGAGCAGTCTTGATTTACTTTACTAAGCAACTTTCTAGGGCTGAAACGACTAATCATGATGAATCAATTATTGGAATAATGGTCAAACAAATTAGTAATCGATTAATTGTTATCTGGATTATACACTCATAAGGTCATTTGCTTAAAGAACAATATAGTCGGAGCAGAAATTAAACCAAAACTGTACTAAAATGTATACATTTTGCATTTCAGATAAAAAAAAAAGAACTTTTGTCTGTAAATGTTTTCTACCCAGAGCTCAAGTGGCAGTTTTAATTTCACCTGGTTCAAATTATGTAAAAAATCAAACAAAACTTTTTTTAAGCTTATTTTACTATCTAATTATTAATAAGTTAATCTAAAAAAAAATCAAACAAAGCCCTACGCTATTTTTATGCTAAGTCGAGCAGAAATGGTTGAGTTTTTCACATGTTCAAAAGTATTTTTTAGCTGCAGGTGCATCCTTTGCTACAAAAGATCAAGGATGCACCAAAGAAAATAAAATGTTAATTTTCTTAATTGGAATATGAATGGAATTGCTTGCATCTTTTAATATATTTCTAATATTGTATAAAAAGTAGGTTGAACTAGTGAAATGTAAAAGCTGCAAGCTGATTATTAAAATGATCTTTAGTTGCAGCTCTATATGGTTTCTAAGTTTTATTTAGTTAATTCAGAAAAGATTTAGTTCCAGTTCTGTTTGTTACTTCACTGCTGCTTCTTCTGGTTTTCAGGTCAGTATACGACGGGTCGGGGGTCGTCTGGTGTCGGTTTGACCGCCGCCGTCATGAAGGATCCTCTGACTGGTGAAATGACTCTGGAGGGCGGCGCCTTGGTGCTTGCTGACCTGGGCATCTGCTGCATTGACGAGTTTGACAAGATGGCCGACGCCGACCGCACGGCCATCCACGAGGTCATGGAACAGCAGACGATCTCCATCGCTAAGGTACTACTGACTCTCACCAAACTCCAATCTGAAGTTGAAACCGGCCTCGTTTCTAGCAGCTGCTCTTCTCTCCAGGCCGGCATCATGACCTCCCTGAACGCCCGCTGCTCCATCCTGGCCGCCGCTAACCCCGCCTACGGCCGCTACAACCCACGGAAGAGCATCGAGCAGAACATTCAGTTGCCGGCGGCGCTGCTGTCGCGTTTTGATCTGCTGTGGCTCATCCAGGACAAACCGGACGCCGACGCCGATCTGCGGCTGGCGCAGCATATCACATACGTCCACCAGCACTCCCGCCAGCCGCCGACTCACTTCACCCCCATCGACATGAAACTCATGAGGTGAGCAAAACAAGTATGGATAAGATCCCCATCTGATCCAGGCATTAGTAAAGAGTCAAAAGTGATAATTATTCGTTTCAGGCGCTACATCGCTCTGTGTAAGAAGCGTCAGCCGGTCGTGCCGGAGGTGCTGGCGGATTACATCACAGCCGCTTACGTAGAAATGAGAAAAGAGGCTCGGGTCAGTAAAGATACCACCTTCACCTCAGCCCGTACCCTCCTCTCCATCCTGCGCCTGTCCACTGCGCTGGTGAGGATCAACGTCAGTCATTAAAAACCTTCTGCACCATCCAACACTTGCGTTGCAACAGAAAGTCGGTTTTCACATTGTTGTTTGTTAAATGTTCAGTCTGGAGGGATTTGTGCTCGTCGACAGCCCAGTGTGTGATAAAGTGCTTACAGTGCAGGTAGTGATGATTACCTGGTCTACTGCAGTGTGAGCACTTCTTTCCCACGCCGGACCAACTCTGCAGAGGGTTTTAGTCAGACGTGACGTGCTTCGAGTTTCTGAGAACTCCTAAAGTCTCCTTAATAGGGTTTGAATCTGTCATTTTAAAACATGAGTGAGGTAGGAAAGTCTTTGAGTTTCAACATTCACCCCCCTTTTTTTTTTAATAGGGAGAGGATTTTCTCACAATTTTTTTTAAATGCGGTTTTTATTTAAACATTTATCTTATCTAAATATTTAAATGGAGCCAGTTCACAGTAAATCTTAACCTCAAGGTACTTGGAAATAAAAATGAGTCCAAATTATAAACAGAAATAAATTTAATCACTCCTGTTATGTAGATTTTGAAACTCTATTTAGTACAATTTAATCTCTGATTCAGATTATGCCAATTTGCAGCGATTCCATCCTACTGAGCAGCACATGGTAACAGTAGGAGGTTACCAGATGCTTTTTTACTAATAATACAAAGATCCAAAATCATGCTTTAATATTCAACAACTTTTAACTTGAACAGTTGACTTGTGATCAGAATTGCCTATTTTTTCCTCCCTTTATCAGCTCTGATTAGTCTAGTTCTGGAAAATCTCTTTTTTTCCCCGTATTTTTTAATAAATGCAGTAAAAACTAGAACATGTCACAGTCATAAAAACATCACTGATCAATATGTGCTTTAGATTTCAATTTTTTTTTTTAATTATATTAAAAACAACAGAAGTTTGGTATATACGTTTTAAAGCATTAGTTGGATAATCCTGTAATTCCTTTTTTTTGTATTCAAAATTGCCTCCAATTTCAAACTTGAAGCAACTTTTTATTTTTTTTACAACCTTTAAAAATGTATAGGTCAGACCTCAAAGAGAACAAAAGAAATTTAATTGTCTAAATTCATCCAGGTGCCAAAAATGTTGTTTAGAACTAATTTATGGAAAATGGTGACAATAAAACCATACCAGGTGTTTTGCAATCAAATGTGTAATCAAAATCTGGAAATGTTTTAGGAAAGGTAAAGAATCTCGGTTCATTCAACTGTAACTTTTGAACTTTAAATTTTCACCTGGTCTTGCTTCGGTCTGCCTCTGGTTACCAAAAGTGCTGTTTGTGCAGGTAGCATTCATCCTCCTACTGCAAAACCAGCACTTCAGGTAAACGGGTGGCCAATGTACTGCATGCAGATGGCCACTAGGGGGCACACTGCCGCCACACTTCAGCGTGATTTAGTAAGTTTTGTTGACTCGTACTGATATTTCATTCCTTCAGCAGCTTGTTTCCCAGCCTGGTTCTGGTCAGCTTTGCAGGGTGGGCAGTCAGCCTGTGTTCAATCAGAGCAGCTGTGCAAACCCATGCAAAACTGACCATGGCCTGGACAGCCGTCTTCACCCTCTGCATGGAGTCTACAGATGTTTATATCGGTTTGTCTGTTTTGGATTTTGTTCCCCACCTGTGGAGAGACTAGCTGGTTTTGAGAGGCGGAGACTTGGGCAATTGCCGGCCTTTCTAGAGGGCATTGCACTTGTCTCGGTCTGACAGTGCCGGCATAGCGCAGCCCACACGGACCTGGACCCACATTAATATTTTGAAGGGTTTTGTTTATTTATTTATTTTTCTAACTCGCCTGCACTTTCCCGCTCTTCAGGCCCGACTTCGGATGATGGACGCTGTGGAGAAGGAGGACGTCAACGAGGCGATGAGGCTGATGGAGATGTCGAAGGATTCGCTACAAGCCGACAAGTCCGGCACCACCAGGTTGGTGTTGCGTCACGTCGTCATGTTGGGGATTACTGAGGTGCAGGACGTATGCTGACCCAGAATCCTCTTTTATGGGCTGCGTGTGTTTTGATCACAGTAGCTGTTTGTGCTGGCGGAAGCTGTAAAACCTCTCGGGGGTTTTTATGGCTCTTCATGGAGAGGCGGGCTTTTCATGCGACGTGTTCACACTTTTTTTTCATGTTTGCATCGCCGTCAGGGTTTGAATTCTTTGAAAACAGGAAACTTGACTCTTTTTAAACTTGGGGCAAATTAGGAAGCTTTTAGTGAAGTCCTGGTTTCCTGTGTAGACCAGAAAAAACACAGATTATCCTTTTTTATTTTTTTTATAATTTCTTAACAATGGATAAAGAAATTAGAACATTTAGTTTGGACAAAATCTGTTTTTGCTTATTTCAAAACGAAGTGCTGTACTAACATTTTTTAATTGGTCAAATTTTTTGATCTAATTTAAAAATTTTCATCGAAAAAATACATTTTGTCGTTAATTTTAATGTTCCAATTTGATTCATGTGGAAATGAACTTTCCATATTTCACTAATAACGTGTGTCAAACTTTGATTTAATTTTTCTGTTAGATTTGAACATCTACACACTTAACATCTACACACTCTATTTTAAAAATTAAATGACATGAAACTGATATGGCCCTCTGCAGACTTGTATGCGTATGTATGTTTTTCAGTTGAACTTTCATCCTAACGTTTCTAGACCAGTTAATCAAGGGGGAAAATGTAGTAGCAGTAAAATTCGAATGTCACAGTTCATTTGCAGCAGTATTGTTTTTGTTTCTCTTCAGTAACCTCTGGATGTTTTCCATTCTGCTACTCGTGCATGTCGCCTGCGATACGGCGATTTGCTTCAAGTGACGGTATACGGGTGTCGAAACTTCCCGTTTACCGTCTCCTATCCTGAAAGACGCTTTACAGCTTCTTTGTCCTTTGCAAAGCAGTTGTTTTTTTTTTCCTAACTTATTAGAAAAGAAGTTGACAATAGAAGTAAGGATAATTAACTTGAATTGGCCTGTTTAAACTTGAGTTTAAATGCACACCTGCTCAAAATAAAATCTGTTTTAGTGCTTTTTGTCTTGAATGAGCAGAATGAATATACCTCGATGTTCTTTGAAAAACTTTCCTTGATTTGTAAAGCATGTTTTATTGTAAGACAGACCTGAATAAGTTGACATTCTAGAAAAGTTATGAACTGGAATGTGAATGAATCAGAAGCCAACTTCATCATTATGATGTTTCATGAAATGTTTGCAAAAATCCTGGAATAAAACATCACTTCTATTGCTGGGTTTTTATAGGTACATGTTTCTACTTGCTGCGGGAAAAGCTAAAAATTTGTTTTGAGAAAAAGAAAATGACAATTTGAAGTGGAAAAACACTAAAGTTCAACTATTTGGAGCTTTAATGGCTTTCAGATTAATTGTCATATTATATTCTGGTTGAAAATGAGTTTTCAACATCTTCTAACATCTGGACCTTCTCCCTCTGTAGGACCCAGCGTCCAGCAGACGTCATCTTCTCTCTGGTGCGCGAGCTCACCACAGAGGGCGCTGCGGGCCGTGGCGGCGTGGTCCGCATGGCCGAAGCGGAGCAGCGCTGCGTCTCTCGCGGCTTCACTCCCGCTCAGTTCCAGGAGGCGCTGGAGGAGTACGAGGAGCTGAACGTGTGGCAGATCAACCAGGCCCGCACCAGGATCACCTTCGTCTGATCCGCCTCCTTCCACAGGCTCCGACCCGCTCTCTGTTTCTTCTTCCTGCATTTCGTAACACAAGTCAGGCAGAACGTGGACTTTCGCTTATGCCTGTTTTGAAAGAATTTGTGCTCTTGAGGCCCCATTGCTAATGTTTCAGAAACCTATTAAATCTATGAAACTGCTTGTAAATATGTATGTCAGAACATAGTATAGTGTTGTATCTGCAGTTGACAGAAGCATCCAGTTCACACTGAGAATTTCTGTATATTTTATACTTTGTAATGCAAATAAAATTAATGTTGTGCCCTGTATTTGAGGAGAGTTATAATAAATGCTTCAATATTCTGCCTCATGTTCACTTTGACTTCTTTATGCACATGGAAAGTAAAATATTAATACCTGGTTATGTTCAGTTAAACCAGGCAGCAAAACTAACTTGCAAAGATGCAACTAGTACTTATTGTCAACCTCAACTTTTTGAAAAATCATTAAAAATTATTTGACTCGGGAAGCTCAATTACTTAAGTTGTCGCAAAACAATTGTCTTCCAAAAGTATTCATACATTGTACATTTTCACATGATGAGTAGAAACTGAGAATTATGTGATAGACCAACACTGATGAATAATTTTGAAATGGATAGGGTGGAAAAGAAAAATTTTTCCATTTAAAAATACAGATGCTTTTAAATGAATCC
Source organism: Girardinus metallicus (assembly GCA_903067095.1). Taxonomy (NCBI): domain Eukaryota; kingdom Metazoa; phylum Chordata; class Actinopteri; order Cyprinodontiformes; family Poeciliidae; genus Girardinus; species Girardinus metallicus. Next base: position 62,106 of record CAEGAE010056472.1, read on the forward strand.
CCCATTGACTCAACTTTGTAGTTACAGCTCAGCTTCCGATTTAACGTGTCAATTATCAAGGCCTGGACATTTTAACACACAAGTACAGCAAGCTTTGATCCAAACTTAAATTGTAGTTCTACGTTCAGTAATTGCTAACAATTTAAACTAATATGAAATTACACACATAGTGACCTTTTTAACTAAATCAAGGTCTGTGGTGCGTGACCTCTTTTTTGTAATAAAAAAAAGGTCCCTCTGAAAAGGTAACTCATGCCAAACTTCAAGTTATTTGAAAAGGTTTGTGAAACCATTTATCATTTTCTTCCACTTCACAAGTATTCCCTTACTTTGTATCGGTCTTTCACCTAAAGTCCAAATAAACATTCAAGTCTAGCTAAAAATACTCTTTCGAGACGCCTGCGTACTTGGAATATTCATTGCAGTAATTGAGGTTACCAGATTTTTGATTTTTGGGTATGTGACTTTTCCATGTTAGAAAAACGGCAGCTGATAAACTAGTCAGGTTTATATGGAATGACATCTCTGTGAAAGAATGCTGCACAATGCTAAGTGAACACGCTGAGGCAAAATGTGAAAATGCAGCTGTTTCGATAGCTATCCTCAGATGTGGAGCTGCTGGCAAAGCAGGTGTTCTTACAACTGAAATAACCACTTGGAGGACATAACTATGTTTTAAAAACCTGGAAAACTTCCTTATAAATATACCTTTATGGTTGTGATCTATGGTTTCGTTTACAGATTTTTTTTTTCTGCTGAGGCATTTTTTTTTTCTCTGTGCTTGTAGTTGGTCCCAGCAGGTGATGGTTTCCTTCCAGACCTAATGGGGTGTTTCCATTTGAAGTCTTGTTGTTTATGGCCTTGGTCCAGAGGCTTTATATTCCTAATTGGTGCTGAAGGGGCTTCACTTTAATTTTTTTTTTTTTTTTTTAAAGAGGAGGAGACAAGATTTTGGTCTGAAAGTTTGGGAAAATCCAATTGGACAGAGGATAAAATTACTGAAAGGAGGACAGAGGGGTTTGATATTTAGCTGACCCGGTCCTGTTGGACCAGTGAAGACAGCCTCCTTGGCCTGGTAAGTGGAACATTTATTTGCATCATGAAAAAAAATTGCATCTACATTATTTAGTTAATTGTGTGTAAGCTGTCCTTTAAAGATTAGGAGCAGATATATCAGGGGCTTTTTCATTTTGAAAATATGTTAAATACAAATACTAATATGTGCTAATTTCTTCGCATTTTTTTGAAATAGAAAACATTTTTAAGCCAATCCAACACGACGAGTACCAGTAAGTTGATTATTTACATAAATTGCACATTTCTGAACCTTTTTTTGTTTTGTGGGCTGCAGGTTCAGCATGTTTTCTTTATCCTGCTTGGTGGGGCCGCTATGCGGTCTCCTCTTTCTCTCAGGTCAGCGTTGATTTCTTTCACTTTGCAGCTATTTTTGGAAACCACTATTCAATAATCAATAAACGTATTTCCTCTCGCAGGCCTGTTGGAGGCCAAATCTTTGCTCAGTGCCATCAAACAGGAAGGTGCAGATCCCAAATCTCTTAAAGCATTTTAATTTAAGCAGAGTCTTTGATATATTTTTCATAGATTGTGGTTTTTCGTCTAACAGAGATGGTGCCTTTGAGTGACGTGAGCATCCACTCGGAGAAAGCCAACGAGTTCCTGTCTCACTCCAGACCGAAGCGCAACGCGGCGGACCCCAGGTGGTACCGAGGAAACCCGGACTTTCAGGCGTACTACAGATACTACAGCAGCATCGGGCACACCGAGGGGGTAACAATGTTCCATAACAATATCAACATCAAACCAGTTCTCACTGGCTTTCAATTTATTGTGTTTCGTTTAATATCTAAGTTGAATCTGATAAACTGTCCAACTTGTCAAAACCAGAATCAAGTTGTTTACAGTGGAACAGAATATCTCCAAGCCAATTTTCTATTATTTCATTTGCTCACTTTTTTCTTTTCAGCTAAAGAGAAAAAAATAGATTCTTCTTTCATTACGTGTTGAGCGTCTGCCATTTGTTTTTCAATTGTCACGTGACTGACATCGATTTTTGGCCAGCTGTCAGGCACATAGAGCTATTATAACTATTGTACTTTTAAATGCTAGTAAATCTCTGATTCAAAATCCGTTGTTTAAAGACAGCTGAAAAGGATCGCAGAAATAATCAAAAGTTACATTATGGTGTGAAAATCACAAAACGTCCTCTGATCTTGATGTCAAGTGTCAAAGTGCTAAAATAAAAATGTATCTAGTCTGAGACTTTTGTTTGGAGCTTCACACACACAGACAGCTCCTTCTATGCTTCAAAGTCAAGGCCCGGGGGCCAATTCCGGCCCGCTGTCGCTTTCCCTGTGGACCTCCGGACTCTAGAGGGCCACATAAACAGAACCTTCAAGATAACGCTTGTGTTCTTAAATAGTATTTTAATCGAATCAAAGCTGTTTTCACCCGTATGCCGTCAAATTACTTTAATGTGATAATACGTTTAAAATACATTTTTTATCGTAAGCAGTACTTATGGAATGCAGAGGCAGCTATTTATTAATATTTTAACAGTTTGTTAATAGGTTTTATTGACACATCCTAGTACAACTGGCCCTTTGAGAATATTCATAATTTTGATATGTCTTAAAGTGAAAATTAGTTTGAAATCCCTGCCTAAAGGGTGAGATTAGCGACGTTTCCATTGACTTTAAAATTGTACATATTGAAAAATGTGCTTAATAGAAAATATGGCAATTTAAAAGAAATTAAAGTGTTATTGCACTACGATGAGATGGTTTTCTTGGCTGTATAAAAATGTGTGTATTTTGCAACGCTACCAATGGAAACACTTTTTTTGGATCACGAGTCACGTGATCAACAACAGGATGTTACTAGATGAAGAAGACGACAGGAAGTGATTTTTTTAATGCCTCATTGCGTGAACAAATCTATTCACATGTGGTTTTAATTGAGTTTCTTATTTATCTTCTTATCTTCTAATGGAAACACCACAATTCCAAAATTGTATTTTTTAGATATTAGAATATCGACAAAGTTTTCTGCATAGTTGTAGGTTGTGACAGTCACACTGATCTGTCCTTTCTCCTCTCAGCTCTATGAGATCGACAGGCTGCGGATGCTCTACCAGCAGATGAGGTACCTGGAGCACGCCTACGGCCCAAACGCCTCCTACTTCCAGAGCAAACTAGGTGTGCCGATGATCATGTGCGACCCAGTCACAGACAAGAGGTGCAAATACGCCGCTCCTCCTCCACCACCTCCGATGAAAGGAGTCCCAAAGCCCATCAATCCTACAGAGGCTCCTCCTCCTCTTCCTCTAGCTCCAGCCATTTCCCAGGCCGATGTGCTTTTCCTGTGCAACAACAAGGACCCCCTCTGCAAGCCGCACATCGTCTACTTGCCCACCGGCGCCGTCCCGGTACTCTGCGACCCTCGGTACCACCCCCACTGTACCCCGCAGAAAGCCCCGCCACCCCCGCTGGTGGTTCCTAAGCAACCTCATCATAAGAAGCTGCCTCCGCCTCCTCCGGTTTTGGTCAAAAAGTCTCCTCCTCCAGCCCCCATCCACGTCTTTAAGGGTATGGAGTACGACTGCGACCCCTACTGGGACCCCGACTGCCTGATTGACAACCCTCCAAGACCTATCAAGGGGAAGATCATGGGCCCCCCGCCCCCACCTCCTCCTCCACCCGAGGAGGAAGAAGAGGAAGCTATAGAGGAGCCAGCGCCTCCTCCGCTCAAAGAGAAGAAACTCAGCTTCCACCCTTACCCCTACTCCCACCCCCACTCTTATAACCCCAGGGATGAACTGTATGACCCGGTCCGTTTCCAGTACCCCCAGCCAGATGATGCCGCTGACGAGCCTGCTGACGAGTGAGCAGTCCTCTCACTGCCTGAGAAAAAAAAAAAAGTCTCTTGTTTCCACGGACTTTGAAACATTCATCTGGTGTCAGAGAAATGTGTTGATATGATTAAAAAGACATCTTATTGTATTTATCATCACTGTCACAATGTTAAAAAAAATGCTATTGTCTGCCAGTGTTTTAGTAAAGAGGCAATAAAATAAGAAAAATTTGGTTTTCATCAGTTAACGAGTTGAATTTCGCCTTTTAAAACGGTTCAAAATGATGCAAGAACAAGGTTTGCTCCTCCCAGAGCCACATGGCAGCTAAAAACAAACCTTGTAAACGCTTAACACACAAGCAGGGGGTCATTATGTCGGCTTCTGCTGTGCATTTAATACCCAAACAAATGCTGACTCAGGTTATCCACGTTAGTCTCCACGGCTATAAGTGGCTTCATGTGCTGCCACGTTCACCTGCCTCCTTCAACCCTCTGCAGGCAGTCACGCAGCAGGAACGCAACTTCAAAACCAAAAAAAAAAAAACAAAAAACCAACGAGTTGACTGTAAAACCCTGAAAGCTCCTGATAAACTCACAGCTTCACATTACAAAACTTTCATGAGCTTGTTTAAAACTGCAGACCTGTACATTTCTGGGGTCTTTCTAATTACTATAGTAAAAGCCCTGTTAAAAAAGGAATTACCTTCTGGAAGAAGACACAAAGCACCATGAAAAAAAAAACATTTTATTACATACAGAAACGTGAAACAATAAAACGAACCGGGTAAAATAACGTCCATGTTCAGCGATCTTACTGCTGTAGAGAGGTTTTAAACTGATCTGAGTGGTTTTGGATAGATTGAAGGTGTAAAATCTTTTTTTTTTTTATTTAACTGATCAGAACACAAAAAGAGAGAACAGAAAAGAGTGTTTGCCTCCCTGTCAGCTCAAAAGAAGAGTCCTCTCATCCTCCGGCCGATGCCTTGCCTGTCGTACAGGACGTTGAACTTGTTGATGAACTGGTTCATACTGTTGCAGGTCTTGGTGATGGTGCCTAAGTAGGCCATGAGCCCCACGTCGTTACATTGCTGCAGGGAAACAGGAAATGAGAAAAGTGAGAAACGGCAAAAAGTGTTCATCTCTGAACTTACTGTACTTGTTTTGCTGAACAACATTGATCTGTTGCCACCATTTCAAAAACCTTACAATGTTATTCCTTTAAGCCATGAATTTTCAGTAAAACACTAAGACTACGTTCACACGGCAAACAAATCCGACTCAAATCCAACTTTTTCACGGCAATCTGAATGGACCAATTCTGACCTTTTCACCCAAATAAAAAAAACTGATCTGTGCCAAGTCTTCATGTTTTACTACGTTGGATCTGCATTCGATAGTTTTCAAAGAGTGTGAGTCAGAAGGGTCATGATGCTCTTTATCCAACATTGAAGTGAGACATGCATCACAATTCTGCACCAGAAGAAATCAGATGGGGTAAATACAGACATAAATAATGGCTGAAAATTATGATTATGAACTTATAGAAGAGTTCTATCACTGAAGCACATCACGTCACAACCAGACCACTGCTGGTTTGACAAAGCATCCTAACAAACTTCTCTATAGAAGTTACAGTGAAGGCTCCACAAAAGGCCATTTCAATTAGTTTTCTTTTTGCTAACTTCCTTTGTCTTGTTATAATCTTCTGACGATAATGTCGACTTATTTCTGTACACAGAGCGCTGCTGTGTGACACAACTTTCTTCTTCACCGCATACGGGCCTCCAGACGTCTGACTGCAGTCACATTTAATTAGCAGTATGAACAACCACGCAAAAAATTGCTTCCCTTCAGAAGATATATTTTCAGCAACTATGTGTCAATTCGTTCCTTTAGGACACGGGTCAAATTTTGTTTTGAGTTGCACGATATCAGAAAATCTTGCAGTGGCATTAATATTAGATTATGATATCAGTTGCGATATTTGCCAATTTTCTCCTTTCCTCTCATTCTAACCTCGCTCATATTGGGTAAAGTTATTTATATCCAGTGTAAGCATCTGCACGCATGAGACTCTGTCCAACTAAATATTACATCAGCATATAAATTATTAGTTGATAACATTTGGACTCCAAAAAGTCCTTGCATTAAGAATCTTGCACACACTGATACTGTACAGACAATATATTTCTGATATATTCTGCAGCCTTAATTTTGTTGTGTAAAGAAGTATTTGACCTTTTCCCCGTAACCAGACCCAGTGCCGACCCAGAACCACTTTGCCACTGGACCGGAGGAACGAATCATTTTTGTGTCAAGTTTAAAACTCTGGAGTTTATTTGTGTTTTGATTGGTTGAATAAAAACAAAAAAAAAGTTAGCGTCACAATAACACAGACTGCAATTTTCTTCACAGTCATGGAGTTTTAATAGGTCAATGCGCCACTTACTGCTCATCATTTTCCCCTGGATCCATAAACCTCATTTCTGACTCAGCTCTATAAAACTGTTGGTCTTTTAATATAATCAGGCAGTGTTAAAGAAAAAACTCCTCTAAAAGCTGTAGAACTCGTGTTTTCCTGCTTCTGGTTCAGATGAAGTATCAGCTGATTGAAGTGTTCATACTAAGAATTTTGCCTGTGTTACTTCATGCCATAGACATTTGAATTAGTGCCCAAATACTTGTTTAAAAAATAAATAAATAAAGAAGAATCCTCAGTTATGGGGATTACATACATCATAGAAGTCAGTTTTGAATTTTATGGTGCTGAGGACTGGCAGTCTGTGGCAAAGAGCGTTTGCTTCTCGCAGGATCTCGTGGTTGAACGGCACCTCTCCTGTCACACAAACACAGAAGAGAGATGAATCCAGTGGGATAATGCTTCAGGATGTAGTCCAAGTGCAACTTAAAATTAAGGAAGTGTTCTTGAAAAGAAAAAAATGAGAAGAAATATTTGGTGACAGCTGCTTCGTATATATATTTTTTAATATTCTTTCCCTTTCTGTGCCTCATAAATATTTTTGCTTACCTGCTTCGACGGCTTTGACGTACTCTAGAATGATCTTTACTCGGCTGTGGAGCATCTTTATCGCGCTGTGCTGGGCAATAAGGTGTTCAGCCACTAATGCAGAAAACAGAGGGACAAATAAGTGTCAAAGCATCCAGTTACTCAACTATAAAATTCATTTAAATGACAATATGCACCATCAAACTGATCTGAATGAGAAGGGATTGTATATTCTCATGCAATCTGTGCTATAGGCACAGAAAAACAAGACACATTGTTTAAAATAACCACATGAATCTTTCATGTTCGATAAACACAGATCAGATCACATGTGGATGTTTGTCTTGGTTTCGGTAACCAGCCTCTAATCACCCCTTGAAGAGTCAATATGGTCTGTTTTGACCAGAAGGTCTGTCATGAAACCAAATTTTGCTCGATGATAATTTGTCCCAGAAATTCCTGCAATAACTATTATTGCAATAAATGATGACATGATTGTTTAAAGACCATTTTCAATTAATATAATGATAATTGCATAATAATACAAGTTTGCACTCTCAAAGACCAAAAAACTAATTTTGTTAAAAATAAATCACTAAACACTGGAACTGGAAGATATTTTAAATAAAATAATAAATATAAAAGAACAATTATCAAATAAAATTTAACAAAACAACTAAAAACAATAAATAAATCGGAAATAAAAGTCACACACAACCAAAACCATAAGTGAAATGGATTATGAAATCTCTGTAAACACAGTTGCCCTTTAAAAAATACTAATCATTAGAATGTAAATTATCAAGCAGCAATTAAGTGATTTATGGTGATAAGCTTACTTACCAGTCGAATTTTCCCCAGTTCCAGTGGCTGTCATTCGAGCCACATGGTCAACACCAATCCTCTCTGCTTCCTCTGTGGCTAAAGTGTATGTCAGCTCGGCAAACAACATGGTAGCCTGGTTAAAAACAACAACAAAAAAACCCATAAATAAATAAATAAAAAATTACGATAATATGGTAGGAAAAAAGCATTTCAACTGAGCTGGGTAGGAAGTCTTACCTCGCCACTGATGATGTCTATCACAGATTCATAAACGCTAACAGGAAGCTGAAGGAAAAAACGAAACGGAAGTGGCGGGATCAAAATGAAATTCATCTACAGCTGCTTCAGCCTGGAACTGGAAATGCAGGTAGACTTACGTCAGTGTGTTTGGTCATCGGGTTAAGTTTGAGGAAGAGGGGGCTCTCGATGATCTCACACACCTGGCGCAAAAGGAAAACAGAAACACATAAATAAAGTTGTTTCATCACTTCGATCACTGATTTTAGCCTTATATTGCTGCCACTGGCTTTTGTGTTCACAAACCTGTTTGTGGATGTGAATGTCTGACTGGTCTGGAGGACCACCTGTGGTGTACCAACCCAGGAACTCCATGTCCTTGAAGACCTGTTTAACTGAGGGACATAAAACTGGTGTCATATTTTATAATATATATTTTTTTTGCTGCATAAACAAATGTTCTACAGGGCTTTGTGACAGGCAAACCCAAACATTAAATCTGTTGTGTTTAAGCCACTTTGTAACTGATTTGGGGGTATGGTCAGTGCCATTGTTCATTTGGAAGTCTCACTTACATTGAAGAGTAAGGTTTAAGACTATGTTTTATTGGAAATTTAATTCAATTTTGTTACATTAATCTGCAAAGAAATGTTTGCACCAGAGAAAATAAGAAAGATGAAGCAGAGGATTATGGCCATGATATCTCAGATCCTTATTTATTTCTCTGTTTCATGAAGACAATAGTTTCTGCTTTCAGAAACTATTGTAACCAGTTTTCATGCCTTTCCGTTCTTCCCAACTCATGAAGTTACTTGGTTTAAGACAAGTTTTGCAAACACTTCTGTCTCTCCTTAGCAGGTTACCAAAGTCGGAAAAATGACTAGAAATAATGCTTTCATTTATTTATTTCTTCCAATAAGATTCCCATTTTAACTTGTGAAAATGTTAAAACTCAACATTTTCACAAGTTGAAAATGTTGAATTTTAACATTTTCAACATAAATTCACAAATTTTGTTTGTGAATTTATGCTCACAAACAAAATTCAACGTTTGTGAGCATAAATTCACAAACGTTGAATTTATGCTCCTTGAAATTGTCTTATGCTAATCTATATTTGTCAGACTGTTCTCTTTGGCAATGACAATGAAATCATTGATTCTTACATTGTTCCTCCTTAGTGTAGTAATACTCCTTGTCGATGTGCACTTTCTCATCTATGGTGTGAGACATTAGTTCAAAGGAGTTCATCACCTCAATGTTTCTACCCTCCTGTTTCCCGATCAGGGCGCCAATCACTGAGAAGACAGAGCAGACAATTTACAACAGATGTGTATCTAAATGAACGCTGCTATAAACAAACTTCTGTTGTTCTTTTAAATATAAATGCTTGTCAACATATGCCAAAAAACCCCTAACATGGTACCGTCTTCATAAATGCATAACCATATGCTAAAGAGTAAAGAACTGAAGTTAAATCACACATACCCTGCATTGGTCGGCCCTCCTGGGACCGGATGCGTATCCAGTGGTCTGATATGTTGAGGATAACCAAAGGGTGTAAGGCCACAGAAACACTCCCAGTGACCCCTGAGGCCATAACACTGGGGCTGGCTGGAGATATATGAAGAAACACACAAGGTGAGCTTTAGCAGGAAATTGGCTAAAATACACAAAAACCTAGACTAAGTAAATCTAGACTAACTAAGCAAAAACAATAACAAAAAATTTATAATGGCTACAAACAAGAATGAAAAGAGATCGGCAGAGGAGGCGGTGCCAGTGATGCGTCAAGAAATCAGGTTATCCAATAAGCCAAAACCAAGCATTTTAGGTGCTTTTCATACACATATTCATGTGTAATCAGATTAGTCAAACTAATCTGATTTAAATTTGTTTGTATTTACTCCAGTCTCTTCTTAGTGATAATTCAGCACAGTCAAATTTAGTTTATAATTGTTTAACCTACTAATTAGCAGAATTACATATAGGCCATCTAAAATGCTTCTGCTCCTTTATCCAGATCAACCTCAACTTTAAGTGTCTGGCATTTATTCAGTGTGTTTTGGCTGTTGTTTTTTTAAACTGAACTTTATCTTATCTTAATTATGCCTCTAGTCTTGCCACACTTTAAAGCAATGTAATTTTTTTTGTAATTTTACAGAATTATTTTATTATTTGTAGTCTTAGTTTCAACATTTATTAGAATTTTAGAGTCTGCTTGTCAAGATTTTTATGTCTACCTCTAATGTCTTATTAGCAAAACCCCGTTTATCCCGAGGGGTTTGCATGTCACAGCAATAATAAAAAGTGACATAATCAGGCTGAATTGTGTAATTTAAAACACACACACAAAGACCTGCTAAAGACATGTTCTAACAAAAATACACTGTTGACATTAGGTAGTGCATGAACAATTAAGTGAATAACGTCGAACCAGGGGGGAAAGATGCATTTCCAAGCTGTTCAGAAGGCATCTAATAACAAATGTATTGCTAAAATTACTATACACAGATTAAATACTATGCGTGCCCCGCGATCTTCAAGTGACATTTTTGTTTGCTGACTGAAATAGGCAAATAAAACAAAGATTCATTAAAATATTGTCGGTGCGGAAAGATTAAGATTCACGCAATAAATCCAGACTCGGGAACAGAGTGAATGAGAAGTGGCTGTTTAACATTCAAAGTGAAAAATAACAGAAGACAGAGATGTGAACGTTATCCTGGTTGTGTCAGCAACCTTAAAACACGACAAAATCTCCAGTTACGATCACTAACAACCAAAATATACAACACGTGATGCAACCTCCATGCTCATTCATGTTGGTGCGAGGTTTATGTGGTGGGTTAAATTATAATTACTTGCCTGTTCCATCCACTTCCATTCCTCCACCATTGCTGGTCGCCATCTTGTCCGGTGTTGTGTCGACAAAAGCAACGCCGTCAGGGGAAGATCATTTCAAGACGCTCGTCTTCCTGTTTACATTTGTTAGCGTATTCTCGCAAGTGAATAGACAAAGTAACGCGTGTTTTCCAGTGCTGTTAAATGCCTTATACTGGTATCAGTTCTCTAACTATCTTGTCAAATAGACTATTATTAGAAAAATGTATTTTCTGTGAGCTACAAGAGAATTTCCGGGTTAAAATCCTAGGAGCTAAGCCTGCATCTATTGCCACCATAAATATATAACATAATGAAATGCGTTATGGTTTTATTGTTAGTTAGAAAGCGCAAGTATATTTACTAATTTTGAATTTAACAGAATTTATTGAAGAATACAAATGTCTTGAAAAGGCGCTCCCGGTGACTGAATTACATGCTTACGGTTGGTGTACCTTTTTCAGCGTAACACCGGTAAACCGCGCAAGCGCAAGAGAATGTTCGCTTAATGAACGTTAGGTGGCAACACTTCCTCTGCCAGTCTTCTTAAATAAGGTGCAGTCCTTTGCTCTTTTTTAAATACTTTTTCCAGTGTCATTTAGAGAAAGGTTGCATCGACCGAGTCGCTATTGTACCAGCGAAAAATAATACATAGTTGTGATTTCATCACCGGTTTAGGTCACTCAGTGTATGGGCAGCTGTTTCTTGGGGATTGCTGATTTAGGCGCAACCCTTGTGCGTCAGGATATAGGTCCGTGTTGAGAGTTTTGTTTACAAAATGGATGAATTTAAAGGCTGTAATCTTGACTACTTCCCAGAGAACATTTTAATTGACGTACTCTCATACTTAAGCGTCAGAGAGCTCGTCAGAGCTGGGAGGTAAGTAATTTTGCTTGTGAAACAAAAAGCAGCTTTTTCTTTGTTGTGACTCATTCAAATGAGGTTTTTTGTTGTTGCTTTTATTTTTCCTGCCGTGTTTATAGAGTGTGCAAGCGATGGAAACGCCTCGTTAAAGACCAAAGACTGTGGAGAACAGTTGATCTGACTGCATGGAAAGGGGTGAGAGTATATTTTTGTTTATAATTTGTTTTACAAAAGTATTTACGCCCTTTAAACTTTCCCACATTGCCACAAGCTTCGATATATTTTAATTGGATTGTATTTCTTCGAGCAGTACAAAGTAATTAATAATTGGGAGGGAAAACTTAACGGATACATGGATCTCAAAACTTTCCACAAATAAAAATCTGAAAAGGTTGGTGTGAATTTGCAATCTGCCCTCTGTACCTGAATAAAAGCCATATTGATGAGGTCAAGCTTTTAGAATGAGTCTACTTGAATGTGTAGCAGTGAAATGTCAGAAATATTAGAAACGTTTACGTGGCTTGTAAAAGCTGTGACCAAATAAACTGCTTATATCAATTATCAATTCTTTTCAGTACATTTCTATTTTATTCTTTTACTGTGTAAAGCCCCTGACTAGCACTATACATCTTTATTATGGAAAATGTTTGTGAAAATAATATATTTCTTTATTTTCTAAAAATGCTGTGGGTGAAGCAATTTTACATAGTGTTCATGTATGATGCTACTGTCTACAGATACTTTATTATCCTTCCATGTCACTGTATGTGTTTGGGAACCTATGCAGTCAGTGATAGAAACTATTTGGTTTTTTTTCTTTCCACCTCTCACACATCCATCCATGGTCTGTCCTCTGTGTATTAGGTGACTTCCCGGATCCTTTGGTTTCTTCTGCGTCAGTACCTGGGTTGTGGACTGAGGTGCCTTCGCTTGCGTGGTTTGTTGCTCTCTGCCCGAGGCGGCACCTTTCTCTCTGAGTCTTGGCTCAAGGCTTTGTCCACCAAATGTCCCCGCCTGAGTAAACTCTGTCTTCTGCATGCTGATCTCAGAAGCTTACCAAACTGCCAGATCCTGCCCCGATCTTTGCGGGTGCTGGAGTTGCGTGGCTGTGAGTTGCCTCGTAGTTTTTTTAATCAAAGCTTGCCTACTTCATCTGCTCTACCTCATGAACGAGCCGAAGCCACGTGTAGTGTTGGTGCTCAACAGAAAGGACGCTGTCAGAAAGGGAAGGGTATTGCTTCTCCTTCAGGAATTGGTGTCGAGAGGTTGGTCCTCAACAATGTCCCATCTTTTACAGACCAGCATCTGCAGAATCTGGCATCTTGGGAGAGTCTCAGTCGGCTGGAGTTACGTGATACCTTTCGTGTAACAGCAAATGGACTTAGGAGCTGTGCAGCCAAAGAAGGGCTCTCAGGCCTGGAAGGGCTTTCAAGACTCAAATATCTTGAAATAGGCATTACAGGACGACAGGGCTACCAGTTACAGATGGCCTCCCTTGGACTGGGGGCAGGGTGGCTTGGACTGGAGGAGCTGAGTCTTGGTGGGAAGGAGGTAGGACCGGGCTTGCTCTGTGCCAGCCGTCTGAAGGACCTAAAATGTCTGCACCTTTGGGCCTGTACACTCAGCGAGCTGCAGATCGTGCGGAGCTGCAGGATGCTCCGCGGGCTCCGCCAGCTGGAGTTTTTAGACGTTACTTTCCAGCCTCGGCAGAGTCCTCCTGCAGAGGAAGGACAGGAGCAGGAAGGTGGTGAGGAGCAGCAGAATGAGGAGGGAGGTACTGGTGGAGAAAGTAATGATGAGAACAGGACACTGGATGGGACTGATCCCTTCCCAAGTCTGCGCCGCTCATTGGCTGGTCTGTTGCCATCATGCTCGCTGGTTTTTACTAACTGCTCTGTTCAGATAAATGTAGACTGAATCTATCCAAGTGGCTAAAAAGCATTAATTCCCTTTACATGACAGTTACTGGGAGATTTTGGAGTTTCTATAGGCAACATACAGAACATGACAGGGTCTTGCAATGACGATAGACTATAGCTTAACAGTTTGTGAATATGTTTTTACAAAATTTGTCAATGTAATAGGGAAAAAAGAGCTAGACCATCTTGATTGGATATGGCCTCCATTGTAGAGTTCTTAGTTTTGTTATGCCTAGTAAAGAATACACATAATTTAGCATTTCAAGCAGGAAAAGTTCTAACATTTACATGCAAAGCCACATAAAAATAGAAACATAGAAAATTATTTTAAAGAAACTTTAGATTTTTCAGATTTTCGTAGTTAGATCTTTAAAAGATCACTTTTTTCAAAACTTATCGATTTGCTTGAACACTTTGAAACAAAATTCTTCAGAACTGTTTCTGAGCTGCATGTTCATCAAGTAACAGTTAAGTTTAACTACAAGTATTATCTTACTGTTACTATGTTACCAACCAGCCGGTTTAAAGTAACTAAGGTTATTACGCAAGGAGAAACATGTTTCACATTGAGAAAAAAATAAATCATTTGCAAAACATCTTAATGTAAGACGAAGCAGAACATTCACTTGTTGGCTGTCGACAGACATGCAGGTGTTTGAGTCAAAGTACTGAAGATGCCATAAGAAACAATCCACCTGTTTCCTGTTGCCTAACTGCTTTCTAACTTTGTATACACTCAGAAAATCATGTATTTTCTCATGTGAAGGCTGGTTTAACATTTTTATGACTATATTCTTTCACTGAGTCTTTGCTGATGTGAATTTAAAAGGTGATGAGTAGAAAATGATATCAATGTCTTTATTTTATTATCAACAAAAATCATGGAAGATTTGGAGTAAGGATCTAAATAATGTTGCATTTGACTTCAAATCTTGTAATAATGAAATTGTTGAAAATATTTTTTTTGCAAATAAATTTTGGGTCATACATTGTCTTTCCTTATTTTTGAAAATGTCAGGTACTTTGAAGCTTTCTTTTAGGTAAAGCTTCTCTACATTGGTTGGCTTTAATTTCATGTTAAGTGCCAAGAAAGAGTATTTGCCTCCTTGTATATTTCTTCTATTTTGACTTTTTCTCCCATTGAAAGATTTTCTCATCATGAAGCAAAATTTAACATCTGACAAACATTACAAGAGAAATGTAACACAATTTTTAAGTTCTGATCTTTATTTTTAAGCAGAAGAAAACATCCACAACCCCATTTAAAGAAAAGATAATTCCCCTCTTCTCGGTGTACAATTTATTGTAATAAAAATAAACGTGTTTAATCAGTCCAACATAGAAATTTAGCCACTTTGAAAGCTATTTGAAATATAATATCAATGATTTCCTTATAAAATTTTGATATAAAGAAAGAAATGAATGAAAATGAACAAGAATTTGTGGATCTCATTTTTTCCAGCGGTTAGTAACACAATTCTATACCAATTTGAAGTCTTTTGGTCACATGAAGCTCGCAGCTGTTAAAGAATAATCCATCATGTTACGTGCAGATATTAATATAAAATAATGGATAAATGAAAATCTAATTAAATCAGGCGTGTCTCATTACTGTAGTAACACAATTCTGGATTGATTCTTAATGTATAGGTCACGTGAAAGCTATTAATTTTGGGAGGTCTTTTTGTTTACATATTTCGACCAACTGGGATGTGTTGACGGTCCCTAATCCAAAACAAACGCTTTCTGGAGCGAGTACACAGATCTCTCTAACCGGCGTCGTGACACGACTTGCCATTGCTGCCTCTAGTGAATCACAGAGACAATGTCTGTAAAATATCCAACTTAAAACAAAATTTACTGCAGGAGTACAACGTCCATGAGAGTACAACCGAACATTTAGAGCGAAAGGGGAAGGATTTGTCCAATCAGAACGGTTTAAGGGTAGAGTCGTAGATGTAACCCCAACGACTACCCAACCCCTCCCCATGCCGTGGTCCACAGCATGCGAACACAACATAGGGCGGGTCAAATGATATTACAGACCAATCACGCACTTCCTTCCTCTAGCTGCTCCAACCAATGGAATGAATTTGTGTACAAAATGACTGACAAATCCTATGCGAGCAAACGGACATTTTGAAAACGTTGGCGGCCTGAGTGGTTTTAAAGTCAAAGTTGGACTCAACGGTTTTAAAATTAAAACTTTTCTTTGTTTCTGAAATGCAGGTAATTATTATGTTTTTATATCAACAATTAGATACAAGTAGATATAATTTTAGTTTTTTTGGACAGCTTTTCGGAATATGTTGTTGATGCAGTCTTTAGCTAACTTTAGCTTCGTGTCTTCAAACAAATATCGTTAGCAGGACGCCAAATTGTACACATGGAATGACCTATTTTCAGCTAAACTTTATATAAATGAGCACAACATGATGTAAAGTGGTGATTAAAGTAGACTATGGGACCTGAAATATTAATTTTAACGTCAGCGTTCTTCAAAGTTTTTAAAGTGAATGCCTATCTTTGTTTAAATAGTCTAGATCTTACTAACAACATCTTGCCAGTAATTTCCAACGTAATACAATCCTGACATTTACTTTTGTCCCCTATATTGGTGAGCAAAAAGTAGAAAATTTGATCTGTAGATGGATTTGACTCGGTACTCTAATATGTATTAAGGTAAATTTCTTCAGAATCGGGGACCAGTAGAATCTGATCCTTTTTTCCCTTTGTTTACAGAATAAGGAAAATCATGAGCCCAGGGGTCTACAAAGACAGGTTAGTGGTAATTCTCCATTTAAAAAAAAAAAAAAAAAAGTTGAGCTCGACCTTTATTGTGGTAAGCCTATAAAAATACATTTACTTGGAACATGGGATTCAATATTGGTTGAAGTAATAACTTTTGCTGTAAGGTATGATTGTACCCTTCTATCTTTCTACTATGAATTTCAGTTTGCACCCCCGAGTGTGACTGGACCACAACGAGTTCTTGTGAAGCCAAAAGTTGACTCAGAGAAAAGTTATGTTACAGGTAAGTCTTTCCTTATATATGCATATCAAATTTGCATAGTCTGTGGTAGTTTTTCACGATCTATTGCTTTAAGGTCCTGGGAGAGAATGTGCTAGCTCATCTTCAATTTCACCACCAAAGTAAGTGCATTAAAAAAAAAAGCATCTTATCTGTTTATTTTGCTTTATGATGATAAACATTTTGCTAATTTATATCAGGAAACTTACAATTGACAACTTCGACATTGGTCGACCTCTTGGAAAGGGCAAGTTTGGCAATGTCTACCTCGCAAAGGAGAAGAAGCACCAATTTGTTGTGGCGCTGAAGGTGTTGTTTAAGTCCCAGATGGAGAAGGAAGGTGTGGAGCATCAACTGAGGAGAGAAATTGAAATTCAATCACATCTGAAGTTAGTAATTCATGTTTTGTCATATTTCTTTTCTTTTAGACTTGTTGTGTAAATTATATAAATTACTTTTCTAGCATTTTTGGACAGCTCAAAGCTTAGCTCAGACTTATAAATGGTCACAACAAAGATTAGAATATTATCTTTCAAGGTATTTGTGTAAATATTTATCACATCACTAATGCAAACCTATAAGATATTGATTACACCACTTAAGATTATTCAGTTTAGTTTTGTAGTAAAGCACTATCTTTGTGATGGTTATTTGGCTATTCTGGAAACATTTTAGGTAAAAATTATGACTACAATGAAATGTCTGATTTCTTCAGAATAAAGCTTGCCAAGTCAGTCATGCTTTTGCCACATTTTATGTATTTTTGTTAGAATTTAGAGAGACCAATACAAAGTGGAAGGCAAATTATACATAATGTTTCATTTTTTTTCTTTTTGAAATGATGTTGATGAAGTGTGCATTATTTGTCTTCCTCTACTCTGATTTGGTGCAAACTTCTCTAGAAGTATTAAGATGGGCTAGCTTATAAAGCAGTACCTTAAGCTAGGGGTGTTATGCAGAGTACTGTTTTATCTATTTTCCAAATATGGATATATTATAGTACAACTGCACATAAAATATCATAGAAAACACTGAAGTGCGTGGCTGTAATTTGACACAGGTTTTTGAGTTGGACTGAGTGAATAACAGTGACAGATTCTTGTTTTATCATTCTTTTTACTTTAAGGGCATATCTTATTTGATCATTTTTACACAGCAAGTCTGTTTATTCAGATATTTTTTCTTTCCTCTTAGACATCCAAACATCCTGCGTTTCTACAATTATTTCCATGATCGCAAGAGGGTTTTCTTGATGCTAGAGTACGCTCCACGTGGAGAAATGTACAAAGAGCTCCAGAAGTATGGACGGTTTGATGATCAGCGCACTGCAACGGTAAAAGCTGACTTTTAAAAAAGAAAAACGGAGGACGTCGCCTTCAATTCCTTGTATATTTGCTTCAGTGCTTAAATCAAATGCTAATTTAAACTTCCAGTACATGGAGGAGATATCTGACGCGCTGATGTACTGCCATGAGAAGAAAGTGATCCACCGCGACATCAAGCCAGAGAATCTACTTCTTGGTTTTCGTGGAGAACTGAAAATAGCTGACTTTGGTTGGTCTGTCCATGCACCTTCTCTAAGGTGAGAACCACTGTTGGATTATGCTGCCCATTAAAGTAACTTATTTCAGCTTTTTTATGCTTTTGTTAATCCTCCTTACAGACGTCGCACCATGTGCGGGACATTGGATTACCTTCCTCCTGAGATGATTGAGGGACACACTCACAGCGAGAAAGTGGACTTATGGTGCATCGGAGTCCTATGCTACGAATGCTTAGTTGGTAACCCGCCCTTTGAAACAGCGAGTCATACAGAAACGTACAAGAGGATTATGAAGGTTTGTGTTTCTTTGCAGGTATAATAAATTTAGACTGCTGAATTCAGTTGTTGTGCACAGAAAAGTCTGGTTACTTTGCTGAATAATGTGACATTTTGCTATATTTGGCTTCAAAGTAGGAATGATTCTGTATAAGGTTATTAAAATATTACCGTGAGTAAACTATGGTGATATGGTACTTTCAAATTTAAAACGTGTCAATTTAAAAATGACAATTCTAGTTCCTGTTAAAACAATATATTGTATGTCAGTATTTGTTCTAAATACCTTGTGTTATGAAATAAATAAATACCTAGGTATAATTCACCACGCTGATCAGTTTTCTTTTTTTTTTTTTTTTTTTTTTTTTTTCCTTCTCCTTCTCAGGTGGATCTGAACTTCCCCAAAGTCATCTCTGATGGTGCACGGGACCTGATTTCAAAGCTCCTCCGCCACAACCCCATAGACCGTCTGCCTCTTCAGAATGTTATTGATCACCCATGGGTGAAGGCCAACTCACACAGACTCCTTCCTCCCACCTGCCCTACCAAGAAGCCCTGAGCCCACTAGACTGCGGCCTGTTTTCTGAACGCTTTTAACTGTCCTTCGAAAGATTCTGCACTAGTCTTATCACTGCCATGATTCCGGCGTATTTTGTAACTGGGGATACATTATACTGATAAGCAGCGGATATCTGCCTCATTTAGCTGAAACCTTTCAATGGGAGTTTTTTAAATTAAGGTTCACTTCTTTTGCTTCTAAGTGAAAATGCATGATTATTGTAATTAATTAGATTGCGCCTATTGTTTGCAATTATAACAACTTTTTTTAATACAGCGTTTATTTTTTTGTATTTCTACTATTTACGTTGGTAGTTTAGTTGTTGTTCAGTGTATTGCTTTTAAGATGTTATATACTGCCTTTGAATAATAACAAGTACTGCTATTATTACTATTGACTCATGCAAGTATTTTCTCCAGATCAAGATGGGGTTTTTGTAGCTCAGATTGGAAAGCATGCATAATTTTATCTCCTGTTAAAGTTCTTAAAATTATATTCTTTACAGCAAACAAGTTTGTACTATGTAAAAAGATTTTTCTTTTTAAA
Organism: Girardinus metallicus; assembly: GCA_903067095.1. Classification (NCBI taxonomy): domain Eukaryota; kingdom Metazoa; phylum Chordata; class Actinopteri; order Cyprinodontiformes; family Poeciliidae; genus Girardinus; species Girardinus metallicus. Next base: position 81,665 of record CAEGAE010056472.1, read on the forward strand.
TAGAACAGACACCTTTACATGTGTCTTTGCAACACGTGTAAAGGTTAACAGATTTTTTGTTTGTTTGTTTTTGTGTTTAAATATGTTAATCAGCTTTGAGCTCTGTATTTAATATAGCAGTTCCAAATAAAGTTTAGTACCAATAGTGACAGTAATGATAGATGCCATTATCTATGCAACAACCGCAAATTTGCAGCTCTTCATGACAGCAATTTTTCAAGGAAATAGGCCATGAGGTAGCGTGGCCGAGCGGTCTAAGGCGCTGGATTAAGGCTCCAGTCTCTTCGGGGGCGTGGGTTCGAATCCCACCGCTGCCACATAGCTTTTGTCCCCTTCGATTAAAACTAAAAGGGTCGAGGATGTAGTTTTGCTAAAATTGTCATTTTTCTTCAAATAGTTTCACGCATGAGTGTTACGCTGTTTGACGCTCTGTTAAGTCATCTGCAAAACACATTTGGTAGCCAAGAATTATACACTTTTATCAAAACAGTATTTAACATACCGTTATTGAGATGAGGCATATTTACTTTCTAACTTGGTTGCTGGGCTTCTCAGAATCGAATTAATTTGCTGAAACATACCTTCTTTTCTTTTATTAGTAGACAGAATTTGACACCACTTGGGGGCGCTCTGGGTTTAAAACGTACACATTAACAGCAGAAAAAACATATTTCCAATCATACACAACGGTAGAAAACGTTACATTAACAATCAGCAAAAAAAAAATTTAAGTGAATGAGTGATAAATTTGAAGTGATGGAATCATCTTTAAGCATAGCGTCACTTAAGTTTTAGTCGTCATTAGGAGATAACGACCTTTTAGAGCATTTGGGTTATTCAGCTCCAAAAAGGAGAGGTTAAGGAGGTTTTTGGATACTTCAGCAGAATCGATTACAGCTCTGATCTGCACTACTTTAATGAATGTTTGAAAAGATATCTAAAAACGATGGCTTTTAGACCTTAGTGTTACATTCAACACAGTTTGTAATAGACAGTACTACCACTGACAAAACGCACTAAATTTAAAAAGAAATCTTTCAAAGATCCTTCAAAAGTTTGGACTTTTGTTCTGAATATTAGACTTTTATTTTGGTGGGGCAAACCATTACTAAGTTCTTCCGGCTCATTCTAGAAGCGCTTTTCTTCTAGTGGACGTCACATCCCCAAACAGATAGCTTGTGCTCTTAAAGTGGGACATCCCCTGATGCTTATTCAATTTCTGTCCTATTTCAACAAATAAAATATAGCCAGGTTTCACTGAAACATGGCTGGTTTGCCTCCTGGGGACCCGCAGCTGGTCTCAATGATCGTCAGTCATTTAAAAACACAGGGACTCTTCGACCAGTTCAGGAGGGACTGTCTAGCAGACGTTGATACAAAGGTAACGGTCGAAATCATAACTTCTTCTTCTGTATCAGTGTTTATACTGCTCATGAAAAGATTATAGTTTAAGTACATGTTCTGTTGTGTTTTATTAGTATTTTCAATCCGTAGCATGTTTACTGAATGCGTTTTGCTAGTTCCTCGACGTGAGCTCTTTCCCCCCTCATCGCATTTTTTTCAAAATGAGTCTACAATTTAATTTGAATCTCAGTTTGTTGTAAATGAAAAGTACAGGATTACTAAATCTTTGCAGAACCCACCGCATTGTCACACCGTCCTTGTGATAATGACTTTCTTGGGGTCTTCAAGCAACCATTGTCAACATGCCCACTTTGTAGATGACTTTGTAGCTTTTTGTTTGTCTGTGAGTGGATTTTTTGCGAAATACTTGTGATTAATGTTTTGCAGCCAGCTTACCTGAACCTGAAACAAAGAGTGGACAACTTTGTCTCCAACCACCTCTCTAATCACACATGGAGCCCTCATCTGAACAAAAACCAGTTAAGAAACAACATCCGGCAGCTCGTCCTGCAGTAAGGGGAAAAACTCTATATTTTTCTTATATCTTTTTAAAAAACACAGTTTTCTTAATAATTAGTACTTTTGAAGCCAGATATTTACCATAAACACATGGTATTTTATTCCACCAGCCTGAACGTTTTAGTCACCTTTATTACTTCTTCAAAGTCAGAAACATACATACACTAAGATTACTCTTGACACAATTTTCCTCAAAGTGCCAGACATATCTGAAAGTATAAACCACATGAGAATGGACACATGCTGTTCTGGCAGGAGGCGGTGGCCACTATGTCCAAAGAATACACTTGTTTTTTCCAGGACAGAAGGAAAAGTCCTCTGGCTGATCCTGGCTGAAGCTGCTAAGAGTGTCACTATCCACAGCAAAGAAAGTTAAAGTTAAAGACAGCAGCATGAGAAAAGAATATTATGTAGAAGTATTGAAGCAGCTTCTCAAGAGCCATTGGGTCTTCCCTCAGCATAACACTAAATTAGTCATCACAAAGTGGCTTAATGAAAAGAAAATTAGTTCTGGCATTTAGGAAATCAAAATAATTTAGATGATCTAAAACATGAAAATTTTTGTCTGGTTTAATCTCGGTGAAAAAAGAGTAGTGATGTGTAGTTTTTTATTATTATTATTTTTTTAATGCAATATTTTTTAATATCTGGTTTCAGTTACATAAATATGTGATTTTCTGACACTTCTTGTATTTGTTTCCCTCACAGATCTGGTATGCTGGAGCAGGGGGTGGACAGGATTGTGGCCCAGGTGGTTGATCCCAAAGTCAATCACATCTTCAGGCCACAGGTGGAGAGAGTGGTCCGGGAATTTCTGTCTCCGGGCAGCTGCTCCGAGGAGCCGCCACTCCCTCTGACACCAGCAGAGGTCAAGACGGACAGCAACATTCCTGAACAACGTATGTAACTTTTCATATATTCTCTTGATGCTTTGGATGACTGCAGAATAATCTCTCTCTCTTTATTCTACTACAAAATTCACAAATTATCTTAAACACATGTTGATTTGTCCACAGCTTCATCATCAGCTTCAACTCCCGGAAGCAACGCCATGTCCATCCTGGATACCATAACTTCTCTTAATCAGGAGGCAAACGTCAGGACCAGCTCAGCAGCCGAAAGAGGCGGTAAAACCCAAGTTCTGGATGAACCAATGGAGCTGGTGGAGGAAAACGAGCACGACATGGAGGTTGTTGAAGAAAGTGACGATAACCAGGAAGGAAGGTCACTGGAAGAGGCAGTGGTAGGAGAAGTCCAAACAGCAGAAGTGAAGACAGAAAGCTTAGAAGAGCAGATGGAAGTGGAGAAAGAACAACTAAAAGAGGAGGTTAAAACTGAAGAGGAGGAAGCAGGAGCTCCGGTGCAAGCAGAGGAAAAGAAAGAAAAACCTACAAGCAAAGTGAGTGGGAAGGTCTCGGATGACAAGTCTGATGATGAGGCAGTGAAATCTACGAGTCAAGCCAAGCAGAAAGCCAGAGAGCGGATAAAAGAGGGTGGGTGTTTCCACTGTAAACATTTTTGAATATAATTTTTAGGTCTCATATTTCAAATGTGTTCATTCATTGATTAGTTTCGGAAAGTTAAAGAAAAGAAAATAAGGATTTATTATCAAATCTAGCTATTTTCCTACTATTTTATTTCTAAGATATTGTTTATATTCTTGTTTTTGAAGTAGTTGGATAGATATATTTGTGGCTGATCTGCAGTAATGTGGGCCCGGGTTCAGTTATTGTAAGGAAGGAAGAGGTGGGTCAAAAATCTTTGCTGCCGCTCCTACATCTGGTCATGAGATATGGATGAGGACCAAAAGAACGAGATCAGTAGAGATCTAGTCCATAAACCAATATGATTTTTCAAGCTAAACAAAGATTTGAAACGATTGTGTTTATTTGGTTTGCAGAATACTCTTTGGAGGACTCAGACCTCGAAGGCCTGAGTGACATCACGGTGAGCTCCGTCCACACCAGCGACCTTTCCTCTTTCGAGGAGGAAAGTGACGTGGAGGAGCAGCTCTCCGATTCTTCCGAAGAGGGCCAGCTTCCGCCAGATGGTTTCTGCCTCCAGTTTTTCATTGTTGCTAAAATTATTTGAAACTTTTTGTAAAGAATCAAAGTCAGAGTTAGAGATTGTTTGTTCTAGTGTGCATATTGATTTACCTGTAGACGAAGGTGAGAAAGCGGAGAGGAAACACACCAGTGAGAACGCGGAAGGCGAAGACAGGGAGCGTAAACCCCGCCGTAAAGCATATGTCCACAAACCCTTCCTCTACTCTCGTTACTATAGCGACTCGGATGATGAGGTCACTGTGGAGGAGCGTCGCAGATCTGCTGTGAGTTCACAAAAATGTGGTTTAAATGACCAGAACTTTTGTTTTTCATGTTGGTAGTAACTTTTCAAGCTGCACGGTTGCACAAAGAAAGTGTAAATTTTGGATTTGTTGATTTATCAGGCAAAAGACAAAGAAGAAAGGCTGCTGAAGAGGCAGCAGAATAGAGAGCGAATGGAGGAGAAGCGCAAACAGAAAGCGGTGCAGGCTGAAGAGCAAGGTGTGTTTATTTGGGTCTTTGCCTTGGAGTGATGCATAAAAGTAACATTCGTTATACAGTTTCAACCAAAACTGACAAATTGAATTTTTTTAGAACATCTGTTATTTCCAACTAATTCAACCCAGGCTTTAATTAGGTCAACGTTACACCAACAATTATTTTTCTACACTCTTTATTTCATTCCCACATTATCTAGTTAAATAGTTTAACTTTTTCATGCTTTGCCACATTCCAGTTACAAATTTCAATGTGTTGTAGTGAAATGTTCTATGAAGTGACAGGAAAATAATAGATGTTTTTTTTTTTTTTTTTTTAATTGAAATTTTTGACCTATCAAGTAGTTTTGGTCTAGTTTCTAGTGCAAACATCTTAGTACGCTTGAAATAATGTAAACTACTTTGTTGTAAGTAAATAATTCCTCAACATTGTTTGCCTTATAATAAGACAGTTTTCCCCATGTTATAAGTGCGACGAATCTGCCAGTTGAATTAGAGCCTTTTCATCAATATAAAGTTATTATTGACTTATAACAAACTCTTATATCTTGCTGAAAAGATACTGTAAGTTACTTTTGTCTTATTTCGAGCGTGCTAGGATATTTGCACTAGAAATTAGACCAAAAATACTTCATAAGATTTTGTGTATTTTTGTCAGTGTAACAGAAACACAGCATGTGGAAGAAAGCCAACACCTTGTTACATCATAGCTTGTTCATGTGTTTGAATGGCCTAGTCAAAGTTCAGATTTTTATCTCCAAGGATCTGTGAGCAGACTAGAAAATTGATGTTCACAGATGCACTCCTTCCAACCAGGGCGTGACTGAGACGAGCTAAATTCAGATATTTTGCACGTGTCTTAAAGTGTTGAATACCATGTTGTAATTTCCCTTGCAGTGTGAATCTACTGCATCATTTAGCATGTTTTTATCTTAAACAGACAGCAAAAAAGCAAAGAGTTCTGACGCTGCTGGCATGGAGAGCCCCAAGGCCAAAGAAGCCCGCAAAGAGAAGAAGGTCCTGGAGAAAAAAATGGCGCTCAACAGGAAGAGAAAACTAGACTCAAGGTGTGTTATTAGAAGCTCCACTTCGAAAAACAGCAAGCGCTTTAGAATTTTTTTGAGGATTTCCAAGCTTTAAAAATGTTGTAAATGTCTTCCAGAAAAGAGGGAGATGTTTCAAGCAAGAAAAAAGGAGAAGCAGGAGAAATATCCAGGAAAGTGGTATGAGAACGCCAACAGAAAGAGGATCAAACATGTTTGTCATTTGGATGGGTGAGCTATTACAAACCTCCATTTTGTTCTGTTGTTTTGAAATCCAGGAAGTGAAACCCTTAACCTCAAAGACCCCACAGGCTAAACTAGTGAGACATCTGTCCGAGTCTGCATCGTCTGATGACCGGCTTGGGCGGACGAGTGGCGGTGTCTCCGAAGATTCCTGCGACACAAAGAAGCTTCCTGACAAAAGCCAGACTCACTCCTTCATCCTGGATCTGGAACAAGGCTCCCAAGAGGCACTCAAGCATCGCTCGTTTGGGAAATTTGACCGTCTGCCTCGCAAAGAACGCAAAGAGAAGGAGCGCAGCCAGTCTGATGAACGTTCCAAGCTCAAACAGAAACACGAGAAAAAATCTGAGCTTCCAGTGGAAGAACCTCTGCAGAAGGATAGCAGTGCTAAAGTTTCTTCCGAAGAAAAAGTCGAAAAGAAGCTAAAGGTCAAAACTGAGAAAAAAATTTCTGGAAGTACTCGAGAAGGAAAGGTGACAGAAGATGGCACTGACGAAGGAGGGGCTAAAGATGCCAGGAAGATAAAAGGAGGCTCTGTGGAGAAGGAGAAAATAAGAGAAAAAGAGAAGAGCAAAGAAAAGGAAAAGGCTAAATTGGACAAATCTGCCTTTAAAAGTGATCTGAAGCAGCTGCTTCGCCCAGATTCTGCAGGATCCTCTGAGGATCGCTCTGACAAGGAGCCTGGCTCTGACGTCAAGAAGAGAGAGAAACACTCCAAGGAAGGGTTGAAAAGGTCAAAGAGTCACTCTGAGGACAGACCAGGAGACAAACCCAAATCTAAGCTAGACAGTGAGAAAGAACGTTGTAAAGCAGAGAGCCAGAAGACACAGAAATCAAACACTGAAGCTGACAAAGATCCTAAAAAAGCTAAGCCTACAGAAAAAGAAAAGAGTGCAGAAAAACCAAAGGCAAAATCCAAAGAAGAGGGAAAGTCTTCACTCTTAGTGAAAACAGAAAAGAAATCTCAAAGTCCCGACATCAGAAGTGCTGGAGGATCTGCTGTCTGTAAACCTGAAGCAGCAAAAGAGAAGAAAAAAGATGGAAACACTAAAGAGCAGAAGAGAGTGTCTGAAGACCCCTCACATGAGAAACTGGAGCTTAAAATTTCTAAGAAGAAGCTGGAGAAGAAGGACAAAGTTCCAGAAAAGAAGGACGAGAGTCCAGAAGATAAACCACAGAAAGACGACGGACCGGAAACCTCGGATCAATCCGCCAAGTATTCAGCCGTCGAGACGGAAGATCCACCAATGAAACAACACCCTCTACAAGACACGAACACTGAGTCTGATCCTGTCACCGCCACGGTCGCCACGTCCTTCTCAGACGACACCTGCGACGCTTTAAGTGACATCACCCCGGAGCCGTCCGAGGGAGAGACGGAGTCACAGGTCCACGAGATGCCGGGGGTACCGGCCGAGGCCGACGCCCTGCTGGCGCTCATGGACGTATGTACGTCAGCTGAGGCCAGGCTTCCATCTGCAGGCCTGAAAGAGGAAGTGACTCCTGAGATGGAGCTTCAGGACGCCGACATGAAGATGAAGGAGGCCGCTCTGACGCTGCTCTCCATGGATCCTGACAGCACGGTTTCATCCACCCTAATTGTCCAAGACATGAGGGAGGAGTCGCCGCGGTTTTCGCCGAATCCACAACACATTGAAACGGCTGCAACTGAGGAGGAGAAGCAGCTCACTACAGTGGAGCTCAATCAAGCAAGTCAGCAATCAGCCACCGCAGAAGAAGACGCTCTTTTCTCTCCAGAGGAAGCGTCTCTTCAAACTGAGCCTGAAACTACTGCATCTCAACAAGCTGCATCAGGCGAAGAAGAGACGCAGCTCTCCCCAGTGGAGGTAGCGCCGCAGGTTCAGCTTCATCCCACTGAAACTTCGCTAACCACACCTCAACAGACTGCAACAGGCGAGGAGGAGAATCCAGCAAATGCAGCAAGTGGAAATGAAACCATAGCAACAGCATTTCTACAAGATGCTGCGGCTGAGGAGGAGAATCAGCTTTCCCCCGGTCAAACGGAACCAGAAGTTGAGCTCACTGCAACTGAAGCTGCAACTGAAGCCGTGTCCGCCGCGCCTCCACAAACTGAAGAGGTGACGCAGCCCTCGCCAGTGGAGGCAGAACCTCCAACCGAGCCTCTTGCAACTGAAGTCTCAGTGGATGCACCTCAACAAGCTGTTGCACATGAAGAGGAAAGTCAAATGTCTCCAGAGGAAACGGCACCTTTAACTGAGTTTACTGTCTCTGAAGCGACACCAGATGCAACTCAACAAACTGCTGCAGCAGAAGAGGAGCAGCAGCTCTCTCCTGTGGAGGCAGCACCTCTAACTGAGTTCACTGAAACTGAAAGTTTACCAGCTGCATCACAGCTAGCTGTGGACGAGAAGCTGTTCTCTCCAGTTCAGACAGCACCAGAAGCCGAGCGTCCTGCAACAGAGACGGCATCGGCTGCTTCTCAGCAAGCTGACCCAGAGAATCTGTTCTCTCAAGTTCAAACAGCAGCTCAGGTTGAGATGAGTCCCGCTGAACCTTCATCATCTGCGTCTCAACTTACTGCTGCAGGTTTGTAGAAATTAACAAATCGTTGAATCTCAAAGTACCTTTTTTTTTCTTATTCCATAAAGTAGTCAATGAATACAATTTAAAAATAATATTGACAACGAGATATTTTTATAATGCTATAAGTGGGAAAAAAATAAATCTGCCAATGGAACTGATAATTTTTGTCAGTATTAAAGAATTATTGACTTAAAACAAGCTCTTATACCTTGCTGAAAAGTTGCTTGTAACTTGCATCTGTTTATGGATGTCTCAGAACACTCAGACTCAAAGATGGACACAGTTGAGTCGGACATGTCAGAGACAGCTCCACCCCCGGTAATTAAAGAAGCTTAAAATCACCCAAACAGTCAGTGATATTAATACTGTTATCAGTGGAAAAACTACAGCTGTGTTTCTCTACAGGACGATGAATCCACTTCAGACAAACGTCCAGCTCATTTAGAGGATGAAGTAATAGAAGCTGCTGAGATTTCAGCAGACAGAATAATAATAGCAGCACCAGCAGACAAAGATGAGGGTAAATTCTTAAACATGGTTTTTATTCTACTTTTGTTTGTCGTTTAGATCTTCTCAAATATGCTTTCTATTTGACAACCTTTTTTGTCCATCAGCGTTGTTACCTGTTGTTGAGCCAGAAACTGGAGAAATCACCAGCAGCAAAGAAGGGAGCTTGTTTTCTGACTCCACTCAGCAAATCTCCCAGATCCCCAGTAAAACTGGTGAGTGCTGACAGACTGATGTTGACTTGAATGTCCCAGCTGCCATTTTGTTGTTTTAACCTTGTCTTGTCCTAAAGAACAAGAAGAACAAAATGCTGCAGTCCCAGAAACCAGCAACGAGGTGAGCAGAGAACAACGCTACGGTGAAACAAATATAACTTACTTTGGTTTCTTTCAAGTATAAACTGACACTTATCAACCTTTAAATTCTAGGCAGTGAAGGAAGAAGGGGAGGAAAACCAGACAGAAGATGATCAGTGTAAGATTTCATCAAATATGCTATTTTTATTGAATCAAAGAATTATGTTTATCCACTTATTTTTAATCATATATATATGTATAGCTGAAACTCATGAAACGGTGGCGGAGGATAGTGAAAATAACCAGACCAGGACTGATAATCGTAAGAGAAAATTATTCCGGCTTTATCAAATGCATTTTTTATTTAAATAAAAAAAAAAATAGTAAAGAATTATTTTCTTTTATTATGTAGATGAACCTGAGAATAAGACACCAGAGGAAGGTGATGTGGAGAAGGTAAGTCATAGTCTTTTTATCAGCTCTAAAGTTCGCGCCAACCAATCATATTCATTATTATTATAATTTATATAAATTTTTCTGCTTCAACTTGGTGTAGATGGAAGTTGACATATCTGACAAAACTGAGTCTGGAGAAACAGACTCAAAGGCCAAATTAGTCAAACAAATCAGTGAGTCGAATATTTATTTTTCTATTCTACTAACATCTATGATTGTATGTTTAAGTGTGATTTTTCTCTTCCTCCCACAAAATATTCTTCCTTTTGCACTTAATCTATTTTTGCTGTCTGCCTGAATCTTGTAGGTAATGTCTCGAGCACAGACAGTCAGGATGATGGAAAGAGCTCAGACGTGTCAGAAAAGGTGGGCTGTTTAACATCCAGCTTTATATTTGTAAGTGAAAATATTTGTTTGGTGACTCAGCTTTCATCAGGAACAATTTTGTTCTACAGGAAGAGAAGACTGAAAGAAGAAGAGGACGTAAAAGAAAGCTTTCAGTTAAAAGTGGTGCGTTTAGTTTTAGTTATTATTATACTTTAATCAAGCTTTAAGATTCCAAGGCTTTTGTTTTGGCTATATTTGAAACATTTTTAATTATAAGAAATTAATCAATATTAACGAGGTAGATTGAAATATTATCCTACGCGTCTTTAAGTTAGCGTTGGAAAATGTCAGCTCTAACAGAGCATCACTCTACCACCACCGTCCTTTACAGTTTGTTTGGTGATCTTTTTCTGAAATGTTAGTTTCACAACAAATGTAATGGGACTCACTAAAACATTTCAGTGTTACAAATCCAACAACAGGAAAAACAAGGGCATCACTGTATGCATCATAACAGAAAATCCAGCTAAATAAAAATATCAACAGTGAATGTGGGCGAAATTGAGCCATAGTGAAGTTCTGCTGTTATTTTTCACACAGCAGACGGCACTAAGGATGAAAAGGATGAACAGCGGTCTGTAGAGGTAAGTATAAACTCGATCAGATTTTAGCTTTATTGTCAAAAAACGCTGACAATAAAGTATTTAAATGAAATCTTAAATCATTAGGAAAGTGAGCAGGAGGTAAAAACACCTCGCAGAGGGCGATCATCCAGGAACGTGGAGCAGCTGGAGAAGGAGCAACAAAAAGAAGCGGAGAGATCGGAGAAGACGCCGGGTCGTCGAGGAAGACGTCCAGGAGCCGTAGCTAAAGAGGCAGAAAATGGTGGGTCAGCCATGTTTGATAAAGAAGATATTTCAAATTTAAAAATGATGACATTACAAAACAACACAATTTTGACAATGAGGTATATATTTGAAATTCTCCTGACCTAAAAATAAATTGTAATTCATTCAGTAATTTCTCTTATTAATGCCTACATCATTGTTTGCTATTCTTTGCCCCAATAATAAGAAAGTGAGATGATAAAATGGAGTGTGATTTCTTTTCTCTCTGGTAGTGTTTTTGACTATGTTACAGCTTACTCTGTTAGCAGGTTGACCTTTTCTGGGAGGACTGGGTAATGTTTGTTTCTCTGATGTTTTTGTCTAAATTTTTAACTTTAGATAATCAGGGGGAAAATGAAGCAAAAGTCGAGGACAGCGCTGGTCAAACAGCATCGCTCAAAGAAGCAGAAAAAGAAGAGGTTGGTTCAGAATATTATGTACTTATTTGGAGCTGCAGCTTTTATAGCAAGTGTTTTGCTCATCATAATCACATAATGCACAAGAAATGTTCTAAATTTTGAACTGCAAAACTTCAAATACTTTCATTTCCTTAAAGTTTTACTTTTAACCTTTTCAGAGCCCTGAACATAAATGTGAAGCACAGAAAAGTAATCAAAGCGAAAGTGAAGTCAGCCTCCCTTCTCCTGCTGCAGACGAACATGAAGTTACTGGAAAGTCAGACCCCCAGGAGAGCGGGGACACTCGTGAGTTTGTTTTACTATCACAGTGGGGCTAATTTTAGTTTATTCGGCAAAGTGAAGCTCTTGAGTTGAGAAGGAAACACTGGTAGTGGTACAAAATCCCAGAAAAAAATGGCTGGATTCAGGCTGACTGAAATGCTAACTGGGCTTCTGCAGGCGCTAAAGTTGCTGTGTATGAAGAATGAAAACTGTTCCTGGGAACATAAAACTTGATTTTTTTGTAACTAATCAGATAACACAGGACTTCTTTTACTCAGACCGCAAACTAATTATTCAAGTTTTTTTTCATCCATCTAATCTGTTAATCTTAATGTTTTGATTATTGATGAATCTAAATGATTCTTCCAATAAAATATTTATGTCTTGTAGCTTTTCTTTATGCTAACTTTCAAATTTTATGCATAACTCAAAATAAAATCTAAAGAGTTATACTTTACATGGCAAAATATAGTTTATATACATTGCAATCTTTAGCATAAGCAATGTAAAAGCAAACTGAATTCTTTATCTGATTCCAACAAAAGCCTTTGTTTTCATCTGGTCAAATGTTAGAGCTGAGATGACACATTTAATTTCTCAGGATAATTCATTTGATTATGATTTATTAGACTCAATCCGAACTAGTAATGTAAAGCTATAGCAGTCAAAATTAAGTTCATTGCAATAAATTAAATTTCCCTTTAATTAGCCAAAACGTTTAAGATAATTCATGCCACATTTCACTTACATGTAAAGTAGCTTGTTTCTTTAGAAACAGATTGCTGAGGCTCAACAGCAAAAACTAAGATTAACACAATTCTTCTGATACGAGAAGAAAAAAACAACATTGTCGGAAACCTCGGTGAGAATTATTATCATTGTATGATTTTGACAAATACTCAGTTATTGAATACATTTTTAAATTAATTTGCTTTTATGGCTCAGAGATTATGTGTAATACCTCCAAACTAAAAAATTAACAGTTGATTTTTGCTTTTTTTTTTTTTTTTTACAAAAAAACTGCAAAAATCATTTATAAAAGTGGTTATAAAAGTTTATTTTATAACCACTAGCAAATCTTTGTATGATAGGATTTGTGTGAAGAACAGTTTGCTTGTCTGTCATTGCACATGGTCATGTTTAAATTCCAGGTAAACAAGGAGTGAAGAGGAAAAGATCAGAGGAAACAGAGGAGTCTGGAGAGGTGAGAGGGTTTTTTTTTTTTTCTTTTTACTTTTGGACCAAACTGCTGCTGTTGTGTTTTAATTTCACCAATTTTCAATTCTGCAGGAAGTTGAGGCTCAGCAGGGGCTGGCAGAGGGTGAACAAGAACAAAGTGAGGAACAAGATAAAAATGAAGATGAGAAACTCATCATTAAAAAGAAATAAACAATCAGATTATTAGCATGGATTGGTTACTGTAGTGTACAGATGAATCCTTATAAAACATAAAAAGTTTTTTTCCCAGCAGTCTCCACCTCTCAGAGCCATTCAGAAGATGTGAAAGAGCAAAGCTGCAGTGAGAAGAAGCCAGATAATGTATGTTGGCAATAGAATAGAAACTTCCTATTATATGTAGCTGTAAATTTTAATTCGATCTGTTAGTACTTTTCTTTTATGTGGAAATCTATTTTTGATCAGTCTGCGGAGCAGCAAGAGCCGGAGGCAGCTCCAAAGAAACGGAGGGGACGGCCACCAAAGGCAGCTGCTGCCGCCGCCGCCGCTGCAGACGATTCAGGTAAAGAAGAAAAATAAAAGAGCAAAACATTTAAAATATTTTTAGCTCTATTTAGGTAATACCTGCACTCCCTGACAAAAACAAAAACAAAATTGGGTTTGATATTTCAAAATCTCTACTTTGATTTGCCTAATAACTTTGATAAAGTTAAGCCGTTTGTGTTGTTAAATGATTTGTAAGACATCTTTAAAATGACTTTTGCACGTTAAAATTTTAACAATTATTTCTATAGTTAAAAAGGAGAGTAAAGCAGATGAGAAGGAAAAAGAGCAAAATGATGAAGAGGGGGAGGAAAGCGACAACGAAGAAGACGGGGAGAAGGGAGCTGCAACCAGAGCCACGACTCGGTCTGCAGCTCGCCTCGAAGCCGAAAGGTAATTTTAAGTTTTCTCTAATAAATGAACTAAAGATCGACCTTAGCTATGGGTCCTTTTTCTTAAATCTGCTGGAAAGAGCTAAAGCAAAAACGAACCCGTTCATCTGTGGTGGTACACAAATATCTGATCAGTGAAGGTCTTAATATCTTCAGACTGAAGAACCCATTGACGCCGTTTCATCACATTTAATGAGAGCAGGGAAGATTTAGCACTAAAGCAATAATTTTGTTTTACTGCTCCTCAGAAACAAGCCAAGTAAACCCTCCACCCGGGCGAGTCGGCAGAGCGGTAAAGAGGAGACCACAGCTGGCACGCGGTGAGTCCGTCTCATTGAGGTTCAGCAGCACCAACGAGCTTTCAGGAGCAGGCGACCAAAAGTGACTGCAACCGGACGCCGTTTCTCCCTAAAAAGAACATTTTATTCAAAAGCTTTCCTGGAATCTCGCGTTATTAGTTCCCAGAATGAAAAGAATAAATCTGTCCCGTGAACTGTAGGAAAACAGGTTAAACCTGCTTTAATACGAGCCGAATTTTTGATCGGCTTCTTGGAGTCTTTCAAGTGCGAAGCTGTCCATTCCTGTTTTTCAGAAAAAAAAATAAATAAAAAACGATTTCTTCTGAGTTTTTCCTGAATTTTCTCTCAGGGAAAAACCTGCTAATCTTAACAATTATTTGACACATTCATCTTCAAGTTCAGCTTAGAAACATCATTTAAAAAGTTCAATACTTCAAAAAAAATAAAATAAAAATCACGTCTTTGTTCCAGTATTTTTCCTGATTTATTTATTTAATTTTGTCATAATTTTTACATAAAGGTTTTACATTAATGCTGGAATCAAGACCCATTTAGCTACTATCAAGATGTCTGACATTTATTTCTTCTTTTTATTCAAATAATAAAAAGAATGATATGAATCCAACATGTAATAAATTGATCATAGAAGGTGTAGGATAACATCATTCAGTCAGAATGCATACAAAGTTCAGGATTTTATGCAAAATAACAGTTTGTTCAGGGCAGAGGCATTATTAGGCCATCACTTGTATTCAAACTAAAGTTTAAAATAAAAATATGAAATAAAGAGGCTGTGTGTTATTTGCAGTGAATGCGCAGTAATAAGCCTACATTGAAGACCACTGCATTAAAGCCATATATTTCATTAGAACTAAAAGTAGCTGTATTTCCTCATATCAACAAAGTCAAAACATTATTTTTGTCAATGAAGTAACTTCATGATTCTGGTTGTGATTGGAAAGATTGTATTTTTATGGTAAAATACATTTTGGTCATGTGATTCTCTGTGTCTTTTAAGATTATTCTTTTCTTATTTGTGGTTTTTGGAGCAGATTTTTTATTTTATCACAGTTATCTTTCTTTAGTCTTGATCTGAAACAGCTTCTTTGAGGGAATTAGTTTCTGGAAAAACTTATTGTTGTTTCAGTCCATATTTTTGGTGGAAAGTCTTCAGTTTGTGTTCATGTAATAGGTACTGAGCGACTTCTTCACAAATAACCGTTGTATTAACAAACGTACCTACACTCTGTCCTTGTTTCCCTCCTGCAGCGGGACGAGGGCCCAGGGTTCAGCCAAGGGGGGCCGTAAACCGGAGGCTAGCCCCCCTGCTGTGCGAACACGGGGAGGACAGAAATCAGAGGAGCCCCCTTCGAAGAGAGCCAAACGCTGAGAACTCTGACAGCGGTGGAGCAGCACACCCCCTCAGTGTTGTTTTTACTCTGCTTATTCAGAGACTTTTGCAGTCAGTCGGCGTTTTGAAACTGTTTGTGCTTCATTGACTGTAGGTATCGAAAGCCTCTGGATGCTATTATGCACTCTGCTCTGATGGCTGAGTGTAAACCAGAGGATCAGTAAGGAATCCCTCAGAATGCCTTCTGCTGCCCCGCGCCCATATGGTTCGGATCACACTCATCATTCCACGGTTTATTCTGTAATTCCCAGTGAACCGGAGCATTTCAGACCAATCAAAGGCCTAATGTGCAGCCGAGCTGAGCTTTGAGATAAAGAGGCAGCATCAGAATTAACTGTCAGTCAGCAGAGAGGCCACATCTCAGTCACAGATGTCTCTGTTACCCTGACACACACTTGGTGCTAAAGAGATCTAATCTTTGCTGTCTGTTTTATTTTTTGTTATTCATTCTGTGAATGAAAAGTAAACAGATTTCCCATCACTTTTTTTCTTTTTTTTATATAGCCACTAAAAAGAAGTATTAGTAAAGGAGAGCTGCAGGAGTTTTGATGTAAACATTGTATTCCTGTTGGTATTTTTAACCACAGCTGCTGCAAATAAAATACTGTTTTTATGCCATAAATCCCAATAAACACATTTGTTTCATGATTGTAAAGTAGTCCGTAAGAGATTTGTTTTGGTTGTTTTGTATATCCACAGATTTTTTTTTTCTTTTAATAATTTCTTAGTTGTTTTGTTTTTATAATAAATTCTTATCTGGACCTTTTTTGTGAATATCTGCAGATATTTACGTAGTGTCCTTTTTGTATTTATTGTATTAGCTTAGGAGACCGAAAATATAAGCAACCACTCAATTCACAACATTAACATATCAGGTTATGTTTGAAATGGGATAGGAAGAAGTGTAAACTTATTAATTTCTGTCCAAGTATCTCGAAATCACAGTTGTTCCCGTCTCATCATGTTGAAGGAGCCATCAGGCATCCTACTTGTTAAAACATTCAACATTGGTCTATAACCTGCCTAACTAAGCTCATAATGAAATTACAAGTGACATATTATTTTTCTACATTGTACAACAGATACAAACCTGATGTATTCATCAAACCCTCAACTAAATGCTATTTTTAGTGAAATGTCTTTAAATTTTATTTTAAACTGGGTGATGTTTGGACATTTATAGACTGAAGCTATTCCCCAGCATCACTCCACAGATACGTTCAGTCGTGTATTCCAAAGATCGCCTGATTAGCACAGAAATGTCTCAAATTTTCACTGAATTCATAATTTACAATGCCAAAAGCATTCATATCCTCTTGAACTTTTCCGCGTTTTGTCACAAACTTGGATGTATTTTACTGGAATTGGATGTGAAAAACCAACACAATGCTGTGAACGGGGAGGAAAATCATATCTGGCTTTCAAAATTTTTACTAATGAAAATCAAAAGGATTATATTCCATCCCACTTAACGGTTACATTGATGGAACATCTTTCACAGTAACTACAGCTGCTTGTTTTGAAGGCTGTTTCTCCACCTGCTTTTTCCCCAATTCTCCTTTGCAAAGAAAGCAAATACTGACGCATATTCTCAGCGGGATTCAGATCTGGGCTTTAACTAGGCCATTTTAACACATATGTTTTTACATTCCATTAGCTCTAGGTGTGCATTTAGTGTTGTCCTGCTGGAAAGTGAACCTCAGGTTTTATTTTGACTGTAACAGGACTCTTCCCCTATGTGTTTGCAGCGTTTCCTGCATGACTTGTGGCAGGCAGATTGCAAACAGGACTTCTTAAGGCCCTGGTACAACAACAGTTTTCCTCTTTGCACTCTTCCATAGCGGTTGGACTTTTAGAGGTGAGAACAGTGGTTCTTTTGCGCTCCTACATGGTCTTGGCTTCCTCTTTCATTGTCCAGCCTGTATAGAGTTAATTTCCTTAAACTCTGCTTTAAAGCTGTAGTATGCAACTTTTATTTATTTTTTTAAGAAAGTTCTTTTAACATATTTGTTAAAATTATCATTGTCGTGATAGTACAATATAGGACAAATAATCTGAAAAAAATTGAGCTCTTCTGCTTTCTCCTTGTAGACCTGGTGTTAACTGAATAAATACACTGCTCCATCAGAAACAACCAATCAGAGCCAGTAGGCGGGTTTTAGCGCTGTCGGTCACACTCATGTATGTACTGCTCATCCCCCTTCCCCTCCACGCCATGCTCTCTACTACTGCTGCAGCTTTTCTAAGTCAGCAAAGCCTACCATGAGTGCTAAGGCTAGCTATTCCCTGATGACGGCTGATAAAAGGTTCTCCTGTAACTGTAAGTTTATTATCTGTCATTGGCACGAGTACATGAGGTTGATCGACAGCGCTGAGACCTTCCTCGTGGTTCTGATTGTTTTTGACTGGAACTGGTGCATTTATTCAGACGGAAACAGTAACGCTGGGAGGAGGTGGAGGAGCTCAATCGTTTCCACACATTATCTGTCTCATACCATGCTGTCATGATGTAGTGACAATCTTAACAAATATGTAAACAATATATTTTCGTAAAGATTACATACTGTAGCTTTAAACTACATACTGCAGCTGTTTCTGATGCTGTTCAGAACAAACCTCTGAGACTTTGACATAAGAGCTGGATTTATACAAATGGATTCATTTTACTGATTCGGCTTCTGATGGCTATCATTAGCATTGGATTTTATTTAAAGGTATCAGATTTACAGGGGCCGCCGACTACATTTGCTTGAAAAAGTTAAAGGGGAGTTGTTATTACTTTTATGAAGATTTAGTTTTTCTCTCTTTGAACCAAGCTGCTGTAAGCAAACATTCTTCTGGTCTTCTTTTCCTTTTCTTTCTTGAATCTGTGAAAAGATCAAACGGCGAAGCTGAATTATTTTTATTAATCTGCCCTCATTATGTCTGAAACATTATACTCTGTGTTTCCCCAAATGGATGTGCTGTGTGCCGTGTATAAATAAGCAACGACCTTAGCCAATCACCTCTGTGCAGAGGAGAAGAGAGGACATTCCTGCCTGCTAATGGAGGATAAAACTGACAAACTCAGAGTGAAATATTTCACCATCATTAACACATTCGGAGCCTTTAATCGCTGCACCTGAACCTTTAGGATCCAGGAGGGAGGGGATGAAAAGCCAGAATTGAAGTTTTTTCCAGCCATTCCTGTGGGCTGCTAGGTTTTTTAGTCGTTAAAGGTGTACCTCTCTCAGGTATTTCCTGATTCTGCAATCCAAGCTCTAAAATATCAGACCAACAAATTAAATTAAAAGGCTTGGATTAGGTTTTACTCAGCCAAAAGGTTTGGCAGACAAACACTGCACCTTTCACTCACTCATGTCATTACTGCAAGTTATTTACATTGTAGTCCAATTTTTTTTTTTTTTTTTCTTTGTCATCCTTGCCAAAGAAGGTTTTCTACACCTATATTTAGGGCACACAGACAGATTTATGGGCCACCATTTTTTATAAATGGATTATAAAAGGACCTCACAGCTAGAAAAGGATTTAAAGGGGAGCGTAAAAAGCAGCAAACCGGGACCAAAATATAAATCAATGAATTTAAATCCTTTTCTTCAGACTGGAGCTACTTTGTAAATGTCGATTCCATTTTTACCCATTCCAACCACAAACTTCTATGAATTTTGCTCAGATATTATGCAATAGATGGAGGTGGGGGACACTCAAGTCCAGTCCTCGAGAGCAACCACTCTGCAGTTTTCACATGCGTCCTTTCTCCAACACGCCTGATGCTTGTCTTTCTGCTCTGCATAGGCCTGCTAATGAGCTATTTATCTGAGTCAGGTGTGTTTCAGAAGGGATGTATCTGAACGCCGGAGGATGGAAGCTCTGCAGGACTGGATCAGGGCAGCCCTACAATAGAAAAGGATACATGGATCTCAGTATTTTAGTTCATACAAAACTGAAAAATGTGGCATTCAGCAAAGTCAATACTTTGTAGACTCATCTTTTGGTGCAATTGCAGCTAAATAAAAAATGCCTCTACACTTTTGCATTACTTGAGACAGAAATATCTGCCCAAATCTTTTTTTTTTTTTTTTTTGCAAAATAACACTATATCAGTCAGGTTGGATGTAAATGTTACGTGAATATCCATTTTAAGTCTTGCCACAGATTCTCAGTTAAATTTTGGCCTGGAGTTTGACATGTAGATGAATATGTTTTCATCAAAACCATTCCATTGTGTCTTTGCTTGTTAATTTCCTAATTTAAAAAAAAACTACCTCTGCCACAGTCTGAAGTATTCTTACTTCAGACTGTGGAAGTTCTTTTCCTGGAAGAAAAGTCCTGCTTTTCTTCCAGGACTGCCCTGCATTTATCGTCATCCGCCTTCTGATCAACTCCGACCAGCTTCCCTGTCGCCTCTGAAGAGAAGCATCTGAGGTGGCTTCATGATGCTGGAGATGGAGCATCATGAGAGCAACTTGCTGTGTCTACAATTGATGGTAGCAAACTTTACTAAGATGTGTGGCTTCATTTCAAAGAAGGTTTTCTTCTCACCACTATTTCAAAATTGCCAAATTTTTGGAGTGCAAGACAAATAATTGTTCCTGTCAACAAACTGAGATCTCTGCAGCTCCTCCAGTTACCATAGAGCTACTGGCTGCTTCTCGGATTAATGCTCTTTTCCCCTTTTAATTCAGAACATACAGGTATGCTCTTTCCATTTTCACCTGAACTACAAAGATGGAAACAAAAGACAAAGTGCAATATTAAACAGGTACAGAAGAAACTGCCTCACAGCACTTCCCCCCCCTCAGCAGGTCTGCAGATGGTAACTGTATAGTTTATGCTACAGAGCTGTGAAAAGATGGCAGTTTCGCATGGCTGTCAACTAGAATCGAGCTAACTTTTGGTTTGAGCGCTGGGGATCCCCGAAGGCGACTGCAGGGAGAACAGAGGGGCTCTCTCCTGCCCCTGTTTCTCTGCTCCTGGGAGTGGTCTTTCCTCTACTGGGGATTTGCCCCAGCCCGCTGGCACTAAATGCATTGCTTTAACATGGACCCACTCCTCTTACAAAACATAAAAGTTAACAGGTGTTTAATGTCAAAAGAGTTTAATACACCAGTCTTAGAAATAGCCAGCGACAGGCAGCAGGGAGGAATGGTGACGTTGAGGTTTTTAGCTTCTTTTTTAAGAAGTAAAGAAGCACAGAAAAATACATTAGAATATTGTTTTCTCACGGCAGTGTGGAGTGATGTTCTTTGCAAAGTATCTGTAACTTTTTTTTACAATCGTTTAAACAACATGTGTTACTTCTTTGCTTCATAGTTAATAAGAAGCATATTATTTAGGCTTTTTGTTTTACTGCTGCTGGCACTTTCAAAAGCCATTTTCAGCTATGTTTTCTATTGAAGCCATTTTCTTTTAAAACACAAATTTCTTGTTTTATTTTGCTCTAGCCAACTCAATATGCAGAGTGCAAAAAATCTATTCATGTAATAGATTGAATTCAAACAAGGAATTGTGCATAAGATGGAAAACGAACCTGAAAATACCCTGCAATAAAATAAGGTGTATTAAGCTGCAGGGATGGAGGGACAGAGAATCTCATTGGGGTTGATGAGAAGGCGGATGGAGCTAAATGCAGGCTGCAAACAATCTCTTATTTTGTTGGGGGGAGCTGGGGCTAACAATTTTAGATCTATATTTAGATTTTAGAATAAAGGAAAATTAAAAGTTTTCTTGAACGGGCTGTTCCACATTTATGGAAAAATACGGGAGAAAAAACAGGTAGTCCATTGGAAAATGACTAAAACAATGCAGAAAATGAATTTTGTAGCACAAGTGTTATTCTATTGTAGAGTCTATTTATAGAATGCAGGAAAATGCACCGAGATCTTGTAAAATGTACATATTTTGTTGCTTTTAAATGGAGAAACGCTACAGTTCTACATCAATTTTGAGCACCATTATTAAGAAACTTTTCTGAGGGCTTGAAGGGCCATATGTGGTTGAAGACCCCTCATAAAGTCATAGTTGCAATGGTTCAGATTAAAACATATTCATCTGTGACAATATTCTAGCCAAAGTCTAGACCTAAATTCAGTTGAAAATCTGTCACAAAAATTTTTATTTACAGAATCTCATCATCCAACCAATGTTACTTTGCAAAGAATGGAAAAAACACATATGCCAAAAATATTAATTTGGAAACATTTTTGAAAATTATATATGATTGGCTTTCTACTTTACAATTATGTTCTACTTTGTCGATCCCTTTAATATGCATTGCATGTTATTGTAATGTGACGAAATGGTAAAGAGTTGACGTGACATGAATCCTTTTGCAAGGCACTGTTTGACATCCACAGATTAGATCAATTCTGCAGCGTTCTTAGTCATCAACATATGTTTAGTTTTCTCGTGTTTTGTTAACTCTGCAGTATCAGAAAAAAAGACGTGAGTTAGCTCCAACAAAAAATGAAAAATGATCAAAACAAAACAGAGACAAATCTTCACCTGTCATGTTTATGTTTTGGACAGCCTGGACAGGTTTAAACTTTTTTTTTTCTTTCTGCATTCCACAGAAAAGGTGATTAATCAGTTTCACAAACTCAGTCCCTCAATTAGCAGATGGAGGCTGCTGTTCCTTGGACACTTCTGAGAGAGATAAATGCAGCGCTTTGCATTCATGAAACAAAAACTGCAGCTGCTGCCTCTGACTCCCACTTCACCGTGTGAAAAGAGGAGAACCTTAATATCTCAAGAATTTCTAAATGGCCCTTGACGTATCCATAACCACATCCACTCCCGTGAGTGATAGAGTGATATTTTTTGCATGTGACTTGAACCCGGTGAAAGGATTTGAAGGACATCTTTATTTAGGTGTGAGTGGAGGAGAAAAGAGCCCTGAGTAGGCAGCCAAAGGCCCTTCAGAGCCCTGGAGCCTTTCATGATGTGCTTGAGCTGCATGCATTATGTGTTGCATGCCAGAGTCTGATGGGAGCTCGTTTGTCAGCATGACGGAGGTGAAAATAAACTATAAATCACGCCTGTGCTATCTACACACATTAATTGGACTGTAACAGTGAGGAGCTTCTGCTCTTGCGTCTGCAGTTCTGTAACCATTGTTGGGCTGCTTTAAAAAGCCTTCAGGAGACAGCGGATCCTTCTCTCTGCTTGAGTCTTGCTTCCATTTGCTGCTAAGTGTTCTGTCTCAAGTGCTTTGCCATTTTAAAGCTCGGTTGCATGCAAGGATCATTATTTCTTTAAAAAAAAAAAAAAAAAAAGAAGCTTTGGTTGTAGCTTCAGCGACTAAAACTGCACTTAGAGCTGGCAGTAAGCCCCCACTTTCCAGTGCTGAAGTTGATCAAGTGTGCGATCAGACATCTGATGAGAAATCTAGAGGGCGTTTGGGAGCATTTACTGCAAATGACTCCTGGCACTGCCCTCTCTAATATTGCTCCATCTGATCACAATTTGGCATCAAAAGGAAGAGGGAGGCTTGGGTATAATTTGGGGCATTTCTCCATTTTTTTTTTTTTTTTTTAATACTACACAAGAGGAAAAAGAAGAAAATCAAAACCTGTCATAAACACAGCCTGAAGAGGGGAGGAAACAGAGACATTACCAGAGTACATGATGTGCTGCTGCATCGGGTGAGATTTTTTAAAATCAGAGGATTAAAGTTAACAGAAGTGACAAGAAAACATGAGTCAGGATGGCAGAGGTGAAAGTAATGGTGTAATTTGCCATTAAAGTTTATTTCTTTACTGGAAGCGTGGCAGGAATCTCACCTCGGAGTTAAACTGAATGTGAGCAGCCAAAGAATCTGGAAATATCAAAGGATTCGTGTCATCAGTGGTGGTGGTGGGGGATAAAATACACAGTTTCCTGGCATTGCCATTATGAAATAAATGTCTAATGTTTCCAGTTTCATTCTACTGTAGACGTTTCTTATTCCTACCACCAGAGGGAGCCACCACACACAAAAGACCCAGTTGGTTCAGGTTTAGTTTGAAATGTCAGATTTCTGGAGAAGGGACCTCAAGAATTTCTCAAAAGGTTTGGGTTGTTCATATTTTTTTCACTTTGACATATATTGTTGACATTTTTTGAAAGATTTGAAACTTATAGCCTAATAAAAAAATATGTCATTCCATTGTAAAGTGCTTTGCTAAAAAAATGCGGCATCTTTTTCTGGAAAGAAAAAATTGAAACATGACAGTGAATAAATTGAAAAAATATGTTTCATCTTAGCAATTGTTCGTCGTCTATTTCAACTGCAGAACAAAAAATGTTGCCGATACTATACTTACAATCACGGCTCCCATTTTTGGTTTTTAGTAACACAAAAAGTAAATTTAAAATCACAATAAATTGTTTAAAT
Organism: Girardinus metallicus; assembly: GCA_903067095.1. Lineage (NCBI taxonomy): Eukaryota > Metazoa > Chordata > Actinopteri > Cyprinodontiformes > Poeciliidae > Girardinus > Girardinus metallicus. The sequence goes on from CAEGAE010056472.1 coordinate 105,329, forward strand.
TGCTAAAATGTCATCAATGGAAAAAAAGAAAATAAAATTCTTTGTGGCCATTTAATAAATATATGCAAATCATACGCATTATTATTAATAATAATAAACATATGTCATCACAAATCTTACAAAAACATGTATAAGAAAAAATTTGATCATAAACCTAAAAGTTTAATTTATCTTTTACTGTCCCATTGAATTTTCAACATTAATATACAGTGTGTTCCTTAAAATACTTCAAAATGCTCTGCTTTTATTTGTCGGCCACAGTGTTGTCGATATGAATATTGAATACTGGAAGATAAATGTGTCGATGTTGAAGAATGTCAAAATTAGATTAAACGGGTGACGGGAACCGTTTCATTTTGAAATTAATTCATAGATTTTCCACTGAGAGAAAAACACTGTTGGTTCATCCTATCATCTGATTAGATAGACAAGAGAGCAGCGACATTTTATTATTAATACTATTATTTTAAATATAACTGATTCACCATTTAAGAGAAAGGGGAATGATTGTTGGAAATACTGCAGTAAAGCAGAGGAACACCATGTTTTTAATTCGGTTTACATTGAACGGCGATGCCCGCTCAAGAGAAGAAGAAGAAGAAACCAAGCTGCTGTTTACATTTCCTGCCACTTACTGCTGCTCTTCCTCGCAGTGAGGTTCAGCTCAAGCCAGCAGTGCTCTGCTCCACATCACCGGGATGGCCTCACATTGTTGGACATCTCCAGTTATCCTCCACTTTTCCCAGTTTATAAAGTGGCAGCGGGTCAGGGACCCTGGTTTCAGGACAAGAAAAAACAAGAGTATTGCATAAAAAAAAAAAAAGTGAAAGAAGGACAAAGAAATTACCAAGAAAAAAAAAATCTAAGCATATTCCAATAGTGGTCAGTAGAAAATGGGTGTGATGTTGGCCTTGGACGGGATGAGGAGTTCCTGATAGAACAAGGGAAGGGTGTGTGAAAATCTCCAGATGTATCTGCGGTTTGTGTTTCCCACCAATTTCAGTTGTGTTTTTTATGTTGCGGCGACAGACTTTTTACTCCCAAGGAGCCTGCAGTCCTGAGACAATGACTCACAAGTCTATGCACCATTATAATTCGTGTTCATCCCATCCAACATAATATAATTATTGTTTATATAAGAAACCTGCCGCTGATTTGGAGTGAAAATTTCACCATCTGGGATAAAATATGCAAAGTTAGTTTTATTATGTCTGGTCAGACAAGACAATACGGACGTAAAAGATGTCCAAAAAAAAAAAAAAATCAGAGAGGTATGTTGAGTGGCCACTAGATGGTATGATCTGTCGGCTTTGGACGAGCTGACTTCAGATCATTTTCTTTGTAATTCAGCATAAATTCAAACTCAGCACATCTTATTATCTATTTAATTCCCATAAGTTATGTGATGCTGGCTTTATTTAAGGAGGGCTGCGTGTTTTTCCCCTGAGATTTACGCTTCAAAAAACAGTTTCAAATGTTCTCTGAAAGACGAGCAGCACGGAAATAATTTACACAATATTTTTAATTTACGAACCATTTGAAGAACACAGGCGGTATTATTGTGTCTCTTCAAATGATTTGTTTAGTGCACAACGCACAAATAAGTGTAGAATATATACACTTTAATTTAAAATAGTGTTAATAATAATAATAATAATAATAATAATAATAATAATAATAATAATAATAATAATAATAATAATAATAATAATAATA
>CAEGAE010056479.1:0-15637 GCA_903067095.1 Girardinus metallicus
AACGCCAACAAGATGAAAAAACATGACTTTGGAGGTAATAAATCCTGCTGTTGCGCAATACCCCCCCTTCCCCCCCAAGTACTTAAATTCCGGACTCCTGTGTATTGTTAGTGTGTTTCAACCTACAAATGCAAAAGTTCAATTTAAAATTTCACCAAACGTTTCTGCAGTGATCAGGCTTCAAATACGCGAGCGGATTTGGAAATGAATGAAAACAGGAATGAAAACCATGTCTGCCATTTTCCCCAAACTGGACAATCTTGTTTTTAACTGCTCCATCACCCGAAAAACATCCGTCCACTAAACATCTACAGGTGTGTGCATGCGTGCACATATGGTTTCCAATGGCTTTTTCTGCCGTAGGATCAGACTAGTCATCAGGCTAAGAAAAGGGAAAACTGAAACTTTCAGCAGCACAACTCTGACTTTATCTGGAAAACAAGGTCTACTATGTAAAACTGTTAAAATTTTGTGCTAGAATTATGGAGAATGTCACAGGTGGGCGTAGATAAATGTAAAAAAAAAAAAAAAAAAGCATTATAGCAACATATATGTGCCACGAATGGAAAAGAAAGCAGAATTAAAAACGCTTCAAGGTCAGAGAAAGTGTTCTTGCTCGAAGTAGCAGCGACAGCTTGCCTTGTAACAGTAGACGAGTCAGTGGAAACTAAGAGCAATCTAAATGGAAAACACTACTGTGTGACATGGCAACGTACGCCAGCACAGTCTGAGTAAACACTCTCCTACTGGATCACAAATACTGCACCAATCGCAACGCGCCGCAATTAAAAGGTGTAAAAAAAAAAAGTGAAAAAAAAAACAGGGATACTTAGAGGTTAGTTTAATTGTGCAACGTGAGCATGTTTTGACGTACCTTCTATATCTAATATTCCATGTGAAAAATCATAAATGTTTAACCTCCCAGTGGTTAAACAAAACAAAAAAAAAAAACAGTAAAGCGGCCTTGACGTGGTGCACAAAACGCAACTTTATTTATTTCTTCTTACCTTCTGTCCAGTCCGTTATCTCACTGGATTCCTTCCTTTTCAAACTCTCCGTCTCTCTCGCTCTTCCATCCACCGTTCTTCCCTCTCTGGGTGCGTTCCCTGCAGACGACATTGACAAGCTTACACTCTATCAAATGAGATTTATTGTTTTTGTTTCCGTCGTTTCACTTCTACTTATTTACTCAAGCAGTCGTTATAGTGGTCACACAAGCTAAAAGTTGGGAAGTGAGAACCTGAGAGTTAATAGGCGCGTTGGTGCACTTTGACCTCAAATGACATCATCTACCGTTAAGTAGATGTCCAGTTTCCCCCTCTGAGAGTGATGGCGTTTAGATGCTCTGGCTTGGGTGGGTGTGCCATTTAGCCGGCAGGAGAAGGCTGCAGGATAATCCGATAATGAGATTACTGCTCAGCACTTATCGTCGCTTCACCCACACGCTGATAGTAAAACAACTCAAGCACCAAAACCACAACAGTAATTATTATTCGGCATTCATTTAAATTAGCAGAGCTGCACAGCGGCTAATTGAGAATAAAAGCCACACGTTGTGTAAAACATATTTATATATAAACGGATTATAAAATCTTCCCTTTTTTTTTTTTTTTTTTAAAAAAGTCCTGGCCTGAAAACTGAACTGCATAATAAAAAAAATAAATAAAATAAAAATGGCACCTTTAATGTAAACCAGCACTGACCCAATATGCATGGCCTTCTGGTAGCCTGCCAGTTGATGTATTCTTCATTAGCTCTTTGCACTGCTCCACCATAAACAAAGCGTACAATACGGATGCTATTTGGAGAGGGTTGCAGAAATATGTGGGCGGTGTTAAATACGCCAAGTCAGTGCAAAGACAAAACGACTCGCATCGCTTTTAAAGTTGTAAAACCGGGAGTCTGTTTGTGGCTGTGGGAGGTTATCGCTACTACTGCCAAGATCTGGACCGGGAATCTCTTTGGTGTGAAGCAACGATAATCCTCACTGAAGCTTTAATTCTGGTCAACATGTTCTCAATAACCAGATTTTTTCCCCCCTTAATCAGTTGGAATTCAACCAGATGCGGCTTTTTTTTTTTTTTTTTTCACCTCCCCGTTTCCAACCCCCACCTGAACAGTCACCAACCATTTACTTCCAACCGTGAAGTAAAGTTTTCAGCGGGTGGTTTTACATAAGAACAAGAGGGGGAACCCCCCCACAGCGCATCCATACACATTACAGACAGCGCATGTTTGTGAATGGGTCATCAATCAGCCTTCCCCCAACAGGTACAGTCGAAAGAAGCATAACACCACTATACATGGAGAAAGTCTGCATTTTATCCCGTTACTTGGCCATATTGGGGAGATTATTTAAGACCCCAGCAACTAACTAACTAACTAACTAACTGTGCTTTAATTGATTTATGTTTAAAGAATGTTTGCTAAAAGACCCTAAAAAGAACCATTTTTTTTGTCTTTTAAATTAAAAACCGTGTTTTGTTTTTTTTAATGTTAGAATCTGTTTGAACATGCAGAAAGAACAAATTTAATAAGATTTATTTCCAAAAGCCGCCATGAACCTAACATTTCTTTTAATGTGGAACATTACAGATTACGAGTAAATTTATTACTTTTAAAGGCAAAATCTGCGGGGGGGTTTTTTTAACGGGAATATTCCTTTAAAATACATCTCTTCCACAGCTCTCATCCCACCTTCAAGTAAAACTAATTTATTCACAATAATGAAGCGTTCCCCAATTAGTAGAAAACAAGACATTGATGAGTTTTAACTACAACCATTGAGTGAGCTTCTAATTCAATATTCCGTTCGTCGGGAAACGAACTAAATCCCTTTTCGGATCTGAAAAACCCACGATAAACATCTACAGTTTCACTTTCACTATAACACACGCATAACTTCTTCGCTGATAAGAAACCGGTATGCTCTTGCGTCCGTTACCGTAAAATTTCACATGGCTTCATCGCTCATTTGTAAATGTACTGGACCGGGAATCGCTTACAAGCCCGCTGAGCTCTGGAGTGGCGGCGCCCTGAAACGCAGGTAAAGCCGCGCCCATCCCTGACAAACACCACAGAGTGGCCGCGTGGCTAATTTGCACATCATTTTCATCGATTTGCATCATTTTCATTCTCGCGGAGCCTGAGCAGCCGACGCTTCCACGCAGGGCGGACGCACTCCACTAATGGACGATGCATATTTTTTCCCCTCATCACAAGCAGCAAAGCACCAAAGGCTTTTGTGGCAGAGCAACATGTGACACATGCGAGCTGAACGGTATCTGCTCGGCGGAGCCAAAATGAGAGCAGTTCATTTCAGGTCAAGGTAACCCAAGGAAGGCAACGTGATCCCACAGACTAAAAAATAAATAAATACATGAAAGAAAGAAAGGGGGGAAGGAAACTCTTTGTGGCTTTCAGGGGAGCAATGGGTAAATTTTTAGATTTAAAGGCTTGATTTAAAATTTACCACACCAAAAACATAAGCAAATATGCTTTTCTTTTAGGACTTAAGAATCTATATAAGAGCAAAAGCGCAAACATTGCAGGTTTTGACCTGTCATTAAAAAAAAAGTTATATTTATTTAAAGAAACTTACACTTTTTTGTACTAAAGAGAACATATTTGTATAAAATCTAAAAGTGCAACAGAACAACAAACAAAAAAAAAAAAAGCCCTTCCAAAACATCGGTACCTTTCCCAAAAGGCGATTCAAATGAAGACGCTGCAGAGCTAGACAGCTTGACAACTTGTTTATGCAAAACTGCATTTCTGTGGCTCACATCCTGTCTGAGCATGCATGGGTCAACTAACTGCAACAAACCCTCCGTTTCTGTGCCTGACTTGTTTCTACCTCAACTGGGTGTGGTTTATTGCTCAGAGGGGCAATGATGAACTATCTGATCCTCGTAGCCACAAACGCAGTAAAGCGGCTTATCTTGGTCATTTATGACGCCGCAATATCAAAACATAAACATGGCAGCGTGAGCGTCGGGCTTCATTAAGGTTTGTAGAAAAACGGAGCAGAAAATTTAAAGAACTAATCTAGAAAAATTGGCAACCGAGCAAGAAAGCTCAAAATTAGGTTTTTAAAATTGTTCATATTTTTTCATAGATTGGATTATTTCATTAATCCCAGTAGAGTCTAACTCTGTGTGCAAACAGATCATATAAAACCATAGAAAAATGAAAAAAAAAAAAAAAAAACATTAGACAAGTGGGAGAAACTAGTGTTAGAAAAATTAAACATCAAGTTTACATACAGTATCTAAGAGCAGCGCTCAAAACAACAAGGATGAATCCTGGATGTATAAAATGCTTGTTTGCCATGTTAGTCTTTATTGTTAATTGTATTTATACATTTACACATTAAAAAAAAATGTACAAACACAACAACTTTTTTTAAGTTGACCTCGGGGGACAATAATCCAAGCCTGAGAAAAGTAGTAAAAGCGAAACAGTTTTAGTACCCTGGAATATTAATAGCACTGTCTCCCATTATTCTGTCTTTATAACACTTTCAGATGGAAAAAAATGTTCCAGTGCTGGGAAACTATTAAAGACAAAGTAGCATGGCAACCAACCAAACCTGCATTACAGGGTTTACTTAACAACCAAAACACTGATTCTAGTTTGTGTATTATTTCAATATACACAAACTATAACTCGAACCTCCAAGAACTAAAAGAAAAAAAACACAAATATGCTAAAAACAAAAGTGAGAGCACAGAAGTTTCCTGAAGAAATGTAGTCACTTAAAAAAGAAAAAAACAGGGACTAAACTGTTGAGTTTCGAATGAGTTGATGATCCACAGCTTCATTGTGTGCCTGCGTGTGGAGCACAAAGAGCTGCACAAACACCCCTCCACACAAAACATCGGGATTCTGGCTTCTCATTTAGCGATTTTAAAACAGCAAAGCTTACTCAGCACAAGCAGCTTGGACCAACCCAGACCCACCAATTCAATTCAAACGGAACTGCATGTGCTAGCATAAGCAGCGGCGGCCCGTCCCAGACAAACACGCGCCGCTCTGCGCGACAAAGACGAGTTCTTTATCACCTAGAGAGAGAAACGGCTAGTAAGTTTTTTTTTTTTTTGCCAAATGCTGAAGCGGACATATGCTAATCTATCCTCCACCTGAGATAGAAACTGAAACACATTTCAGATCTTTAAGAAAAAAAAAAAAAAAAAAAAAAAAAGAAATCAAGCTTTGAAGTTTTGTTTTTTCTAATTTTTTTTCATTCCTGAAACAATTTACAACATCATTTTATGATTTTTATAGTTCTGGTCAACATTATTTGACTCTAATAATCCCAAAATGCAGGAGGCGACTCTTGCTATCCTGGTTTGATTATGCACTAAATGCACATTTTTAATTATATGTGAGTTTTTAGCCAATTACCGATTACCAATTTTCATGAAAAACATTTACTTGTAAAAACATGTATATATGTATAAATAATTATGCGAGTATATGAATAAAAAGTGGTTTTACAGTCTTAAAACGGCTAACATAAGTGAGGTACGCAGAGTGCAAGACACTCTCTAAAATTGTTAGTTTCTGTGTATCCATCTACCAAAAATAATATTCTTCACCAGTACTACTGATTTAAAACCACCTGTGGTCTTTACTGGCAGAACTTAACGCACTGATGGGTGTGTGTGTGTGTGTGTTTATGATGGTGCACCGACCTGTTAAGATGCTTCAGTTTCTTTGGTGGCAACAGCTTTCGATTCCAAATCTCTGGAATAAATAGAAATGATAAAACATTACTCGCTTAAAGATTCAAAACAACGCTACCACAAGCTAAAACCTTGCCATTAAGTTGTATCTAAGGTGATTGTGTTAACATACTGTTATTACCTTAAACTAATGTAATCAAAACACAGGCTAATTTGTTTGGCAGGATCATCACAGGGTATGAAGACATTATTATCTCAGTGTCTATAAACGTGTACAATCAATTCAGCATTTTAAGACGTGGACATTCAGGTTGAACTGCATAGCAGGAAAACACACATTCAATATCCGCTAAATGCCCGTCACCGTGAATGAGAAAATGAAAATATAAAGAGTGTGTGTGTGTGTGTGTAGGTCAAAGTTACAGCTCGGGTCCTGATCGGCCATTATCTCAGCTGTTGCCCGAGTTAGAGCTTAACCAACATGGCTTCTCCCAAGCCTGGGGTTTGTTCGGTGCGTTCAAATGCACAAATCTTCACTGAACATCAAAGTGTCCTGATGCACGTAAGTGACAATGTCGCTGCATTTACGATTGCCGTCCGATCAGTGAACGTTTTCAGCTGAATATGGCTGCATCTCTACCAGAGCGGGGGTCGGGCACTTAGCTGCACAGTTTGCATGGTGCTAATGTACCGACAGAGGGCGTCAAATGAGCAGATTTAAAAAAAAAAAAAAAAAACTAAAAATAAATAAAAAAACATCCTATGCAAGTTAATTTTAGCACAGACAATTGTGTAACTAATGTAAACACGCTAAATAAAAAATCTCTGCTTTACATTTGCACAGCCGTGTTCCTAATAAAAGTTGCATAAATGCCAAACAGCAGTACACTGTAACTGCGTCGTCGAATTAGCTACTGCTAACGCTAGAAGCTAATGCTGCTAAGAGGCTAGCCGGTGTTGTATCAAATGTAAGTAACGTAAATTAAATAAATTGGGGGGGGGGGGAGTACATGGGGACTAATTATAACATTTTACTTGTATATACATTCTACATCCGCAAGAAATACTGCTTCAATGTACCGAATAATTTCTTTTGAGACTAATGTTCGCACAGATGTCGAACAGGGGTTAAACTAGTACTAGTTGGCGCAAGGTTAACCTCAAGTTGCCTCCTGATGTAAATATGTTACTCAGACCAATTAATTTCCAGTATCCGCTGCACGAAAACTCAGCCTCGCGTTCATAAACTGCAGAAGTACTAATTCCTCAACACAAATGCGTCCAGTACATGAGCTAGCTACGTTGAAACAGTCGAGGCTAACTAAACAACAGCGACCCGGGTCTCCCTGCCTCGCACTCCTCCACTGGACCAGCTCGACGGAAAGAGATTAAAAACGCCGTAAATGAAAGCTCACCTCTTTGAAGAATAAAGTGCAACAGAGTGGAAAGGAAAGCCGACTGTAAGGCTAAAGAAATTCAACGCGTTTGCAGCATCTACGAGGGTAAGCATACATCCTGCGTGATCGCCATTTTCTTCATTCGCTTGTGCTCTGCTTTCCCCTATGAGATCTGCGTTTACCTCACCGGGCTCTGTCTCTGTGTGTGTGCGTGTGTGTTTTGCTGGAGGAGGGGAGACGGGCGCAGGAAACACATAACCACTTCCTCTTCACTGAGAAGTGAAACACAATTAAAAGTAGCCAAATGGTATCTAGAGACTGAGAGGCTGAAAAAGAATGCAAATCTGTAGTGAAGACGAACAGATTCCGTAAAGAGGTCGGTGTGAAGATGAGGCTACTCTTTAAAATGCAGTCACTTTTTGAACCATTAACACAAAATTACCACAACAAAATAAAAATAAACAAATGACACAGAATGAGGCTTTATCTTGAACATAACACGGGTAATAATAACCATACCACGGTTTTACAGTATTAACATAAGAATGTTAAAACAAAATCCCGTGAATATACTGCTTTTATCACTTTTTCCTCCTATTTCTGCTAAGATATTTTAGCAAATGTATATCACATTTGCAATAATTTATTTGTAGCACATCGTTGTCATGCCAATTGCAGTAAATAATATATATAAATTGAATAAAACAATTTAAATGGTATAACCCAATTAATTAGTCGGGCTACATACTCATGTAGCCTGCAGTTGCTTGACAGAGATGCCACTCAGAGCTATAATTGTAGTTTTTAACGGTGGTAAATGCTGCTGGGGATATTGGTGTTTGTCTCTTACAGACAGTGGTCAAGAGAAGGGGCACAGCATTTTATGACAGGAAATATAAATACTAACTATTTATTCTAATGGAAATTTTATTGTAGCTTCTAAAGCCAAGAAGTTAACATTGCCCGAATGCACCTCAACCTTTAGGAAAAATCAACTTAAGACTGAATATGTGTGCTCTTGGATTATGACAGAAAATTTCCACCATAACTATCACTTGTACAAAATCTTTACAATTTGTTCACCTGAGTTGTGGAATGACTATAGTGCTCTTGGGTTCCCCCTATTGGTTTGGAGGGCATAGGCAACACCTTGGGTCACCTCTGTCTTTGGTCGTGGGAGACAGGTCAAGATCAAAACAACAAAATCATTGAAACAAGCAAAGGAAATTTTATTTATTTTTTTATACAGTGATTAGAGGTAGCTTTAATCATCTGAGGAGAACTCAAAGAAGAGCCACTGTGAAGAAGTGGTTTAATCATCTGATTTTCCAGGCTCACACCAAATAGAGGAGATTCCTGGGTAGAACTAGAACTCGGTGAAGGAAATATACATGTCTTCTGACCTGGAAATGCTCCTGAAATTTAGTAGTGCTTTTGTGTGTCTTAACTTTGCTGCTAGGTTAAGTTTTGTGGTGCAGTCATGGTTATTTTTCCAAAAAAGTCTAGTAATGACACACGAAATGGAAAAAAATGCATAATATAAACACAACTAATACTAGCTACTCAATCCATTGTGATGCTGCATCCAGGATTTTAAAAGAACGTTCCAGCCCAGTCGCTATCAACATTTTTTAGATCTGTGGATTATATACACACACTATTTCCAGATATGACTGATGGTGTTCCAAAGTTTTCCGCTGCCAGGAACAGATTTCTTGGGAAGATAGCTAAAGCCTTTTTATTTATTAATAAATTCCTTGGCTTCAAAGAATGCATTCTGGAAGAGGGAAACGTCAAAAATCTGTCACACAATTGCATATAAAAGATTTTTTTTTTAAATTCCTTTGATCACAAGCTCTTCTCTTATATCCATGTTTGGCTCTGAGTGTTATGCAAGAGGGGGAAAAAAAACATACAAAAAAATGCAAAAACAACAGAGAAACAAAGTGTGTGGAATCTGCAAACCTTTCATCACGGAGACAATGCTCACTGCTGCCTACAGGAGAGAACAGTGGTGTGTGTGCGCGAGTGTGTGCGTGTGCAGAGCGACGACCATTGACCCAGCAATTGCAAAAACAACCCCCAACCTTGTTCGCAAATTACCTCCCTTATCTGTGTGTTTGACTGCGAGGAAGAGCAAGAGGCAGCGTTTGCCTGCTGCCAAGTAATGGTTTTATTTGACCAAGCTTCAAAGACACTGAGATTAGATTACATGGTGTATGAACTAGTTGTTTGTGACATGGACGTTTTAAAATATACTATCAATAGTTATATTGATGGCAAATTTGTTGCAAGTATGGAATTTAGACGTAATAAATATTGGTTAGAAGGATTTTATTCTACTTAATAAAAAAGATAATACAATTAAACAATAGTTCCAGTTTCATTTTTGAGGCAGTTGCATGTAGAAAAGCATTTACATTTCATAGATGACTGCAATAAATTACAACAGTACAGTTGGGTTAGAAGTTTACAAAAACTAAGGTTACTATATATTTTTTACAAATTTGGGAAATCCCAGATGACGCCACCACTTTACAAGCTTCTGATAGGTTCACTCATAGTAATTGGAAGCCAACCTGATAGAGTATTTATTGTTGAAAAATCCAAGGGAGATATCAGGGAGAGATTTTTGGAACCCCCACAAATCTGGTTCACATACCTTCCAGGTTCCTGACGGTGCCATTTTCTTTTGTTCAAATGGTTATACGCAAGTAGAAGCGACATGGGAATGTCCAGCCAGCAAGAGACGCGTTCTGTGTCCCAGAGATGAGCTTGTGTTAGAAGAAGTTATGTGCATCAATCCCAGAACAAAGGTAAACATTTTGTGCCAACAAGACGTTTACGTCCACTTAGAGAGGAAGAAGTCGTAGCTAAAAAGGCCACATGAACTCAGGAACAAAGATTTTAAGGTTTTGGCTATTTTGATTATCATTACATTTAAAGGAAAATAGGATGAGGCTTGATCACTGTTGATATTCAGTTTGTTTTTTTTGTTTTTTTTTTCCAAATTATGCTTGTATTTTATTAATAAAGGTTTGAATAAATTTCCATCTTATCTGGGTCGGTCTTTGTATGCTGCACATAGCTAGAAAGGAAAGGACACCGCATAGTGTGCTGACATGATGACTGATCACTTGGGGGCACTTTGACACATTTATGCAAACAAACTCAAAAGCTTAGAAGTCTATCAGGAAACAAAATATCCCAATTTCACTGTGTGCTCTGCACATATAAATGACACAAGAGTTCATGTGTTTTTTTTTCATGCCCTCAGAACAGCTGCCTCCTGTTAGCAAGTCATCTTTTGCCAAAGCCAACTCTAATTCTGTAACGGTTACAAATCAGTGTTTCTGCAGTGAGTTCCCTCTCATATCAGGATTAATTTGTGGATTGTAAAGATGCACAAAAGAGACACTCACATGAGTGTCAGCTGGAGTTGAAAACTGAATTAAACGTATCACAGAATTGAAACGGAACGAGAAAACAACTGTGTTATAGAGAAGCTCAAACAGCTTAACAGCAAACAGGACTTAGAGCATTTTTTTTCAATTTGCATTAAAGTTGCCAAGTAAAAGTCCAAAAAGCAACACAAAGCCTCTGTAAATATTAAATTAAAATGATAAAAAGCTGAAGAATAATAAACAGTTTAATCGGGATTGGAGTCTTCGATAAGGCAGTCACCTAGATAGGAAGAGGACTGCAAACACAGCGAGTCAGAGTTTAATCATTTACTCCTTTAAGCCCACACACACTTACTACGCACTCTGCAGGAGGAAAACCTGGTTACTTTGACAAACGATTACATAAGGCAGAAACATATGTCCATATTAATTGGCAGTGAGGACAAACATGACAAAAATGTTTGTCATAAAAAAATCTGATTTTGGTCAGATAAATCCAGCGAATCTCAGGTCTGCCTCTTCAAATTGATTTCAAATGATCTACATAAAATATTACAGTAAGTAACATCATGCTTTACCAACTCCTCAAGCACAAGTTCATATGTTGTGTTGGTTGAAGTTTGCAACACGGGCACTAGATTACATTAAATGCTGAAACTTTATTGTTTGGACTTCAATATTTGTGTTTATTCATCAGCCTCTGCAGATACCAACCTCTCTCCCCCCGACATATTCTCCAATAAACATTTTAATTAATGGTGTGAAATATTCATATGTACGCTTCAATCTCTACGGCAAACCCCACTCTTGGCTTCCACTACATTTTACAGCCATTATGTTAAATGTTGCTTTAAAAGTATGTTTTTGTAAGTAAAGCTTAAGTTGTTGCAGCCTGAAGTGCAGCGTCCACATTTAAAAAAAAAAAAAAACTCCAAGTCTTTACGTTGATTGTAGTTTGAAGTTTAGCTATTAGGTGTCACTACCTTGAACCTTTAATAGCTAAAAAAGTATGGACAGATTGGCGTTAAATATACTATATTTACGTGTCAGTCTATTAAAAAGAAAAAATATTCCCGTTCGGAAATTTTGTTTTTTCTTCAAGCCTGTGGTTTGTAAGTAAGGATGAAAATAGTATGGCTTTCCACTGACTTTGGCATCTTGAGCTGAATCCCTGCGTTTTGCAAAGAAAAATGTGAGGAAAGAGAGTGACGTTAGAGAGAGGAGAGAAAATGAAACAGGGAGATTATGTGAAGACGGGGGTGAGGGGTGCATGAGACAGACAGAAGAAGGTCAGAAAAAAGATTTGCATGTCAAGTAGTAATAGGCTTGTCCTGAGTACAAATGTGCACACTCATAAGCTGCAGCGTTCACAGTGTGGGCATGTGTGCGCGCTGCTTATGCATGAAGTGTCACGTTATATTTCTACTGGTTCCTTCAGTGTGATTACTGCACTTTAGAGTCCTTTTTGTTTCTGTCAGTAGAAGTGCAGTTTGCTAGTAATTATGTGACTTATGTCAAATGAGAATTTGTAAATACTGCATAAAATACAGATTAGACTGCTTGCAAAGACAACATACAAGCCCTTTTCTTACTGAGAGTTTAATATCTCCCTGTGTTTTAGTGCAGAGGTAGATGGAAGATTTTAGAGAGGGATTGAAACCCAGGACCTTCTCACTGGAAGGCATCAGCTACCAACTGCGCTCACAGATTTTTTGTTCATTTTTTTAAGGCATATTTATACTTATTTGTGTAAATTAAAGCACTAAGCATCCTACAGTTTTAAAATAAAATTCTTTGGTATTTGCGAACCACCTGCCTGCCCATTCCCTTCATCGGTTCCAGGTTTTCTTGCCTTTTTGTCAATTTCTACCCCCCATTTTATCCTGTCTTATCAAGTATTTTCAAGTATTTTTTTTTTTTTACAAATTGTTTAGATTTATGGTCACAAACATGCACAAGGTTTTGAATCAGCAGAAAGTCATGCTAAGTGTGCTAGTTGTCTGCATAATGCATTCAGATTTATCACCTATTTTAAATTCATCCCTGTTTAATATTCATACTAGTGATTCAAACCTGGTGGTAGCCATTTATTACTGCAGGAGCCTGTCACATACATCTCTGCTGTATATATTTTCTTTACAGGGTCGGGAATGGTAACACTGGGCAGAGACATGCAAAACTCCTTCCAAAGCAAAATGTTTGGTTGTATCTGGAGAAATAGTTTTTGAAAATTAAAGACGTTTCATCTGTTTAACCTCCAACTTTCAAAACAAAACAAAAGCCACTGCTGGCAGTGTTGCTTTATGGGGGATTTTAAGACAATGTCATAATTGCGAAGTGGAACAAAATATTAAATTGTGTTCTACATTTAAAGAATCTAAAAGAAGTGGCGTGGATTTGTCTTCGACCTCATCTTATTCTGATAAGAGTATTGGTCTGTTAAATCTCCCAGAATGCATCGAGTCTGTGGTTCTAACAAAACAATATGTGAAAAGAATCAGAAATGTGATGAATACGTGGTAAGTTGCTATATCAAATATTGAATGGGTGTTCAGTACAGGAAGTGGGTAAAATGTGTCTATTTAGACATCTAATCACTTTATTAACCACACCAAACTTTGGAAATAAAAGGAAATACATCTGTTTCCTTAATTGGAGTGTGTTTAGATGCTTGGATGGATCAGAGGACTCACTTTTTTTTGAGAAAATGATGGTGACCACATTAAGTTTTAGGGAAGACACCAGAACTGTAGAGGCTCCTCCAGAAAAATGGATGGCAAAAGAAAATATGCTTGCATGTGCAGGTGACAAAGAACTTTAAATAAATAAATAAATAAAGATTTTAGAGCCAAGCTGGTGCCTCTCTGGGAAGTAAGGCACCTCATACATATTAAAAATTAAAACTGTCTCGGATCTAAAAATACATATATATCCTATCAAGACATGTGCAGCAGGTACCTCTCCTTTCTCAGCATAACAAAAACAAAACAACAAAAAAAAGAACACCCGCGTGCTATCAGCGTTTTTGATTGTTTACGTTCCATTCTCAAAAGTTCCATGATTTTTACGCTCCGCTTCAATGCAGGAATGTTGCTGGGGGTTTTTTCCCCCCACCCAGAGGGGAAAAAGGAAGTACAGCAGGCGATTGTGACCTCATCCTGCGACGGGTCTATAGCATCCAGACTGAGCTGAGAACCATTGTCATGGACAGAGTCAACGCTGGCCCTTTGTTCGTGCTGGCGGAGAGGCAGAGTGAGAGAGTAAATGCACTTCAAAGTGTGAATGACAAAGAGGAGAATGGCCTGATGGGAGGGAAGTGTTGTCAGGGAAAATAAAGGAGAGGAGAAAAGAGCCGTATCCTCACGGTGAAAGGCTTTGTTCTGTTAAAAGTTTTGGCACTTGCAACCATACATTAATATAATCAAAATTCCCCGTTTCTTTCCTGTTGGGAAGATCCCAGACTTTCAAATGCAGCCCTCACTTAGGCGTTTTGAAGGTCTGATGATGATGCAAATTTGTCAAAGTCAGCTAATCTCATAAATAACATTTTTGCTCTTTTCTCACAGATGAAAAAGGCAAGACAGTGAGAGTAGCCTGATGTGAATTGTTTGAGAGCTCAGAATGTTCCAGTGCAAGGTGGGGGGAGGCTGTGAGTGTGTGTATGAGTGTGTGTGTTCAGGCTGCCCTGGCATGCTGCCAGTCTCTGGGTCTCTCATTACCACTCCGCCTGCATAAGTGTGCATGTGGGCCTTTGCATGTGTGCGTGTGTGAGCGTGAGTGAGCGCGCTGCGGGAGCATGTCAGTGTGACGGGCGTAACCATGGCAACGCCAGAGCAGGTTCCAGATGTAATGCATCATATTTCTGCAGGAAGGAGCTCAGCCATATCCACCAACACACATACACATACACACGCAGATTAGTTTCATCAAGCGTCATTGAAATATCTCTGCTGCCCTTTAAATTTACCCCTCATTTACAAGAGAGGAGACCGACCGACTGGGAAAACGCATGTAAATACATACACATTGTCTCCCAAAAGTATCAATAACCATTAACTTTGTCATGTTTTTCTCATTAAATGTAAACCTGTATATCTTTTGCTGGAATTTCATGCAGCAGTCCGAATGTAGGATGTGGAAAAGCAAAAAAAAACAAAAACACAAAAAACAATATTTTGCAAAACTTAGATCACCTGTTAAATGATCTTCAGGGGAAAAACTGAATTTGATCAAATTTGTTCCTTATTTTAGGATTTGGCTTCAAAAAATCTGAAAAGTGTAGTGTGCATTCATATAGCTAGGCTTCTATATTTGCCACAAATTAAATCTGCTCCAACCTATTGGCTTTAAAGGTGACCAAATTAGTAAAAAGAGTCAATATAAATCCAGCAGTTCTGTGAAAGGTAACTCTGGAGGAGCTGCAGAGATCCTAGTGGCAGGTAATACACAAATCTGACTTTTTCTAAAAAATAAAATAAAATAAAATAAAGTAAGAGCCTGTTTAATACAGCTTGTCAAAAAATGATCAACTCAAGGAAACATGGTTGAGGCAGCATCAGGTTATGCTTTTCTCCAGTAGATACAGAGAAGTTTGTCAGAGCCGACTTGAAAACAGGTGGAAAAAGATACAGGACAATCCTTTATATTGAAACTTATTTTTTTTATTTTTATTTCTGTACTGCTTTTTGTCAGTCTACCGCATCAAAACCCAATAAAAATAAATTTAAAGCCTTTGTTCTTTATTCATGCGTCAATATATTTTTATCCACTAACACTAAACTATAAGAACGTTACAACCACTGTGCTTGCAGTGAAACACCTTTGCACATAAAAAGGAATCACACCGAACTTCCTGTGTTTTTATTGTTTCATCTGATAACCCAAAGATAAAGATCTAAGCACTTTTAGCGTAGTCACAGTCCTGCATGTGGTGTTGGTGCCTTTTCTCACAAAGCTAACGTGCAGGTTAAGTGTTTAATAGTTGCTACGTAACGTGATTATGTTGTTGTTTTTTTATGGGGAGGGGAGTGTTCATGTGGTTTAAATGATTTCCAACCACCTTTTTTCTTCCACCAAATCTGCATACAAACTCTGGATAATATTTTTACAACTTAGTCTAGAAATGTATTCTTTAATTAATATATATATA